>JAODAL010036355.1:0-41797 GCA_025379985.1 Phyllomedusa bahiana
ATCAATTCCCCCCTGTGGTGAAAAAATTCTGTTTTAAAAAAATTAATAAAAGTAATCTATCAACAAAGCTGTAGTGCGCCAAAGCAAAAAACCGTATTAAAAAGTATTCGAAATAAAAGGTATTTTTTGGCCCCTATCAATTCACCTGGGGTAACTACAAATTGCGGGATTCAAATTTAACTGAAGGTGGCTTATAAAACAAATCGGATGGGCAAAACTGCAAAAAACACGTATCTGAAATTTAAATTGGGTAATAAAAGGGTTTTTTTTGGGCCCCTTTAAATTTTCACCTTGGTGACTACAAAATTTGCTGGATTCAAATTTTTAACTGCAAGGGGCTCATCAACAAATCTGGAGGGGCAAAAGTGCAAAAAACACGTTCGAATTTTTGGGAAAATAAAATTATTTTTTGGCCCTTTCAACACCTGGGTGAACACAATTGCTGTTTTCACTTTTAAGTCAAGGTGCCTCAATGAACAAGCGTAGTGCGCAAAAAAAAAAAACCCTGTATCTTAATTTTAGGATAATAAAAGGTATTTTTGGCACCTATCAATTCACCTTGGTGACTACAAAATTGAAAATATCACATTTAATTGAAAGGGTGCCAAAATAAAACAAACGTAGTGCCCAAAGTAAAAAAAACCGTATTTTAATGTATTGGGGATAATAAAATTTTATTTTTTGGCACCTATAAATTTTTCCCCCTGTGGTGCTAAAAATTGCAATATTCACTTTTAAAGTCAGGGCCAAATGAAAAAAGCTGTTTTTCGCCAAAGTAAAAAAAACACGTACTGTAATTTTTGGATAATAAAATCTTTTTTTTGGCACCTTTCATTTCACCTGTGTAAAACAAAATTGCAGTATTCCATTTAAGGAAAGGGGTGCCTAAATAACGAAGCTGTAGTGCGCCAAAGTGAAAAAAAAATTATCTGTAATGTATTTGGATAAAAAAAGGATTTTTTGGGCCCCTACAATTCACCTGTGGTGACTAAAAAATTGCTGTATTCAAAATTTAAAATGCAAAGAATCTACAACAAAGGGCCCGCCAAATAAAAAAACACTATCTGAAAAGTATTCGAAATACGGGTATTTTTGGCCCCTTTCAATTCACCTTGGGACTACAAAATTGCTTTATTCACATTTTAATGAAAAGGGCCCTCAATGAACAAAGCTTATTTCCCAAAGTGAAAAAACCGTATATGTAATGTATTGGATAATATAAGTATTTTTTGGACCTATAAATTTCACCTTGGTAACTCACAATTGCGGATTCAAACTTTTACAGGGTATTTCCCCTTTAAAAATTCTCTACCAAACTACATAAAACTCCAAATCTTGATTAAAAATTTGTAAGGTCACAGTTAACAATAGAGCTTTCTCTGTGAAGAAATATAAAAATTTCGCTGAGCGGGTTGGGAAAAAAGCAACGCACGTCCTGCTGTTTATGGACGCTGAAGACACTGTTTTAAAACAGGAAGGGGTTTTCTATTAAAAAACGAGGTTGTATTTTTCCACCCAAATCGCAACCATACACACCAAGTCAGACGTCGCACCACACCCCCGCTCTTTTCGTAAGCGTTTTTGCTGCCGAAAAAATGACGGAAAGCGCCAAAAATGGTGCAAATTTTAAATAGAGATCACGATTTAACCAAAATTATCGCATGATCAAAAAATTTCGAACAACATAAAAACTGTGCCGATTTCAACTTTGTCGATAATATTCGCTCAACACTACTGACAACCACAGCCAAGAGTCAGTGGGAACGTCAGACACAAACCTTAGTTGGCATGGCCCGGGAGCGGGTCAGCACCCCCCCTGTCCTAAACCGCCTCTGTCCCTTCCGGTTCCCTAGCCGGATTACTATGTGGTCGGGGCTCAGCCCCAAATATAAGTGAGGAAACTCTTGAGGACATCAGAGCTACTTGGCAGGGAAGAGGGGGGCAAACCGGTGATATGGGAGGGGAAAACGGGAGGTTATGTTGCAAGCAGTCAGGCTCTGCATACGGGCCCTTAGGGAGAATAGCAGTGGGGGCAAAACAAATCGTGAGATGTACCGATCAACTTGGGGGACCGGTGAAGAAAGGGGCTTCACACATCTCTGCAAAAGAAAGTGTCAGCTTGCGCTCAAGCAGCGGGGCAGCCAGCAATTTGGTGGTTTGGCCAAAGTCCAGGGGGGCAGCAGTGCAGGTAAGGGCCAAAGACCACGGGGAGAAAACCCGTTCACAGGCCCAAAAAAAGCAGCAGCAAGGGCCGGGGGGCCTAGTAGGCAGCGGCGTTAGTAGTCACTCAGTGCGGAGGGGGCGGTAAAATCACCTACTCACGGTTTGTGTCAGTTTTTTGCTAAGACACCAGAGGGACCGAACATGGGTATATGTGAATTTTTGGGGGGGAAAAAAGTGAAAGTAAAGGGGAAGTGGACCACACCCCCTTGTCAACACTGCAGCATCCCCATCCAGGGGCCGGGAGAATCGGGTCTCAGAGTGGGGGTCCATCTGCTCGCAGCAACAGCCAGCACCTAGGGAAAACGCATGCCATTTCGGGCCAGTCAAGGCTCAACCACCTCTGCCAAAAAGGGAAAACGTTTCCTTTTTACCATCTCCCGGGCCCAAAATCTCCTGCCCCTCGCTACCAGGGCGCCAGACGTTAACGAGGCGATTGCCAAGAGACAACGTAGGGTTTTCCAACCCTTAAGGGTGCAGAAGCGACCGTGCTCTGTCCATTTTTGGGTACTGCAGTCCCTCCCTTTCCAAAGGGTGGACTCTGCACCGTTCAGAGAACTAAGGGCTTGTCCCAACCCAATGGGATTCCAACCGTAATTTTTTTTCCCAAAAAAAAGCATACCACCCTTCACAAATATGTAGAAAAAAAGGGGGGCCAGTCCTTGGCTTATCGTTTGTTCCAAGGTGCATGCAGCGGGACGTGGGGGAGCTGTAACTAGGTCAGGGCCATAAAATTCCTTTACGGCCCCTAGGTGAATGTGCTTCCTCCCAGCCACACCAACAACTTTTCACAGGAACGCCGCTTTTCCCCCCAATTTTCAAACTGCTGCTCCTGCCCAATTTGTCCCCCTCCACCACCTCAGCCGCCAAAAAGCGCTGCTCAACAAAACAGTGGCAGGACACAGCAGTGTCACACAGTTCTATACCTGGGGGGTAGGAGCAGTACCGGCTCCATCATCAGCAACCTAAGTCTGGAGTTGCTGATGAACAGCTTCCTTCACCTGCCTAGTGAGGAGGGCACTCACCAGCAGCAGCAGGACCTGGAGCAGACCCTGAACCAACAGGTGGTGGCCTACTTGGACAGCACTCTGCCACCCCAGTTAGAAGATCCGCTGGACTACTGGGCAGCCAAACTGGATGTGTGGCCACAACCTGCCGAGTTTGCACTGGAGAAGCTGTCCTGCCCGGTCAGTAGTGCAGCATCAGAGCGGGTGTTCAGTGCGGCGGGGGCCATAGTTACTCCGAGAAGAACTCACTTGTCAACCCAAAATGTGGAGAGACTGACCTTTGTAAAGATGAATCAGGCGTGGAACGGCCAGGATTTCCACACACCAATGCCTTAGGCATCAGATTACATCAGCCATGATGCCTCACCAAAACTTAGAGAAATGAGTCTGGATTCAAACTACACCCGCCTCAGCCACTTTTCTGATGCCGCATATCTGCTGCCAGTTTCTCCATCTGCCTCCCACCATATTTATCAGGCACCCCTCCATACTCTGTCATTATGCCACTCTGTGGCCTACTCCTGTTGGTGCCAACCCCAGAATTTGTCATTGTGCCACTCTCTGACCTCATGCTGTTGCTGTTGCTGCTGCTGTCACCTCCACACTCTGTCATTGTGCCACTCTGTGGCCTACTCCTGTTGGTGCCACATCCAGAATTTCATTGTGCCACTCTCTGACCTCATGCTGCTGCCGTCACCTCCACACTGTGTCATTGTGCCAATCTGTGACCTCATGCTGCTGCTGTGGCTGCTGTCATCACCTCCACACTGTGTCATTGTGCCACTCTATGACCTCATGCTGTTGCTGCCGTCACCTCCACACTGTGTCATTGTGCCACTCTGTGGGTACCTGATGTTGCTGCCACCTCCAGACTGTCATTGTGCCACTTTATGACCTCATGCTGCTGCCAAGTGATTGCTGTCTCACTGGAACACCCTGTGGTTTCCTAATGTTGTTTCTACCCTCACCACTCTATGACATTGCCACTATGTTTGGTTTTCCCCTTCTTTTCACCTGTCAGAAGGAATTGGAAGGATCAGGATTTTCTAGCCAAAAGCAGGAGAGGTTACAGAACACAGAAGACATGCAAATATCCCATTTACTTTTCATCTCTGTTTTGGATCAACTCCTGTTTGTTTTTGGCTTTAGCAATACTGATGGATTATTGACCAATTCAAAGCAGACACTGACGTATGAAAGGAAGGGCAAAATGATCAGAGACCTCAACACAAAATTACCGCCGACACATTCTCCACTCATTCGGGGGGGCCTCTACATGTATCAGCGTTTAACAGAACAGGTTCTGTCATATTCTGTGACGGTTTAAAACTCTGGCCTCATGGAGTGAGCCCTGCTGTGACGTTCCCTTACTGTGCTGAGACCTGTGCCGGCTCCAGTAACCTACTACTGTGTTCTTTGACGCTGTCGTAGGATCTTAGGCCTCAGCTTGTTTTTTTCCAGCTGGCGCTGCCATGACTTTATCAGGCTGTGTTCCCACTTCAGTTTTTTGGTCAGTTTTGCCCCCATAAGTGCCCACAGAATTTTAGAGTGAAGCGATTCTAAGAGCGGCTGCTGTCATGTGCGTGTCATACTAAAACACAGCATTGTATGAAGCCCAAACCAAGCTCCCTCTGCATATATGGGCATGGCACAATGTTCTACAGCATCCTACAGGCAGGAAATAGCTGTTTTATAATGCGATTCGTCGCAAATTTATTTGGGTCGAAACTAAATTTATTGGAAAATTCGGCGAAGTCGGCAAATCAAATTTTTGAGAAATTCGCCCATCTCTAGTCACAACTAGAGATGGGTGAATTTCTCAAAAATTCGGTTCGCTCACTTCGCCGAATTTCCCGAAAAAAATAACTTCGGTCCGAATTACTTCAGGACGAATCACGTTAAAAAAACAGCAATTTCCAGGCTGCACAGAGCCAGCAGGGTGCTGTAGAACATTGTGCCATGCTTAAATATGCAGAGGGAGCTTAGTTTGGTCTTCATACAATGTTGTGTTTTAGTATGACACGCACATGACTGCTGCCGCTCTTAGAATCGCTTCACTATAAAATTCCCTGGGCACTTAAGAGGGCAAAACTGACCAAAAAACTGAAGCGGGAATGTTGCCTGATAAAGTCATGCCAGCGAAAGCTGGAAAAAATCAAGCTGAGAGCTCAGGTGGCAACATTAGTGACAGAGTGTGGAGGTGACGGCGGCAGCCACAGCAGCATGAGGTCAGACAGTGGCACAATGACATTCTGGAGGTGGCAAAACAGTAAAAGTCCACAGAGTGGCACAATGACACAGTGTGGAGGTCACGGCACCAGCAACAGAAGCAGCTTGAGGTCAGACTGTGGCACAATGACATTCTGGAGGTGGCAAAAACAGGAGTAGGCCACAGAGTGGCACAATGACACAGTGTGGAGGGCACGGCAGCAGCAGCATGAGGTCAGGCAGTGGCACAATGACATTCTGGAGGTGGCAAAGACAGGAGTAGGCCACAGAATGGAACAATGACAGAGAGCGGAGGTGACGGCGGCAGCAGCATGAGGTCAGACAGTGGCACAATGACATTCTGGAGGTGGCAAAAACTGGAGTAGGCCACAGAGTGGCACAATGACACAGTGTGGAGGTCACGGCAGCAGCCAGAGCAGCAGCATGAGGTCAGACAGTGGCACAATGACATTCTGGAGGTGGCAAAAACAGGAGTAGGCCACAGAGTGGCACAATGACACAGTGTGGAGTTAAAGGCATCAGCCAGAGCAGCAGCATGAGGTCAGACAGTGGCACAATGACATTCTGGAGGTGGCAAAAACAGGAATAGGCCACAGACTGGCACAATGACAGAGTGTGTAGGTCATGGCATCAGCCACAGCAGCAGCATGAGGTCAGACAGTGGCACAATGACATTCTGGAGGTGGCAAAACTTGAGTAGGCCACAGAGTGGCACAATGACAGAGAGTGGAAGTGACGGCGGCAGGAGCAACAGCATGAGGTCAGAGTGTGGCACAATGACACAGTGTGGATGTCACAGCACCAGCAACAGCAGCAGCAGCATGAGGTCATAAAGTGCCACAATGACAGAGTGTGGAGGTGGTTGGCAATACCAGTCCCTGGCAAAGATGGTTGGTGGCAGATGGAGAAACTGTCAGCAGATGTGTGGCATCAGGCGGGTAGTGGCATCAGAATAGTGGCTGAGGCAGGTAGTTTGAACCCAGACTCATTTCTCACAGTTTGGGTGAGGCGTCATGGCTGATGTAGTCTGACGCCTAAGGCATTGGTGTGTGGAAATCCTGGCCGATCCACGCCTGATTCATCTTGACAAAGGTCAGTCGTTCCACATTTCCCGTGGACAAGCATGTTCTCCTTAGGGTAACGATGGCCCCCGCCGCACTGAACACCCGCTCTGATGCCACACTACTGGCCGGGCAGGACAGCTTCTCCACTGCAAACTCAGCAAGTTGCGGCCACACATCCAGTTTGGCTGCCCAGTAGTCCAGCGGTCTGCTCCAGGTCCTGCTGCTGCTGGCGACTGCCCTCCTCACTAGGCAGGTGAAGGAAGCTGCTCATCAGTGACTCCAGATTAGGTTGCTGCTGATGGAGCTGGTACTGCTCCTACCCCCCCCCCACCTTCCCTCAGCAGCCTCGGCAGTGTTACGTGAGCGCTGAAGAACCCCCCGGTCAGACCTGTCAGAGGAGGGACGATGACGCACATAGGCAGCGGCAAACTGACTACGGAGGATTTCCCTATAGTATTTGAGTTTGTCCTCCCTCTCAATAGCTGGGAAAAAGGCTCCCATTTTGGACCGGTAGCGAAGGTCCAATAGGGTGGAGAGCCAGAAGTCATCCCTCTGCCGGATGCTGACTATTCGGCTGTCACTAGCTGTAAACGATAGGAAGAGTGATGAAAGGCAACTCTTCAATGCCACTATCTAAATCTAAGTTTACAATATAGCTATAAATCACTGGAGTAAACTATAAAATATAACCTGTCACTAGCTGGGCAAATCAGCATGCTGCGGGCCATCTGCACAAGTGACTCCGAGGGGCTCCCTGCCTCCATCTCCACTGTATACTGCCATGGTGCTTGTGGGTCATCTGCCTCGTCTTCCTAATCTCCATCTAGCTCCTCCAGCTGCTCCTGCTCCTCCTCTCTTGTCACCTGGGTAGAAAATCCACTCATTTCACCAGACAATGCTTCTGCTCTCCAATATCCTCCTCCTCCTCCTCCATTTCAGTCCCCACCGGACTCATGTGGCCGCGAGATGTAGTCGCCATGTCTCCAGTCCCCTGCCCAGACAGATTTTTTCAGCATCTGTTCCAGGACATGAAGCAGTGGAATGACGTTATTCATCCCGTAGTCCTGGCGACTGACAAATAACGTGGCCTCCTCGAATGGCCTCAACAAACGACAGGTGTTATGAATGAGCTGCCACTGGCTGACATCAAAGTTACACAGGGGAGTACTTCTGTCCGCTTGGATCATCAAAAAATCGTTAATGGCCTTTCTCTGTTCATACAGTCGGTCCAACATGTGCAGGCTGGAATTCCAACGGGTGGAAACATCGCATATCTGAGTGTGTTGGGGGGAGGCCGTTCTGCCGCTGCAACTTGAGGAGGGTGTTCCTGGCTTTGTAGGAATGGATGAAGCCAGCATTCATCTCTCGGTATCCCCGAAAAATGACTTTTCACAAGCCTATCTTTTAAACTTCTACCTTTTCGGTAGGTTATAAGAGGATAATCAGGTAAGAAAGGGCTAACTTCTCGATCTTGTTTGAGTACCCCCAATATTTTGTAAGAATCTCCCGGATTTTTTGTGCTTTACAATCAAATGTACCAAATGACGTTAGGAGGAAAGTTGATACTCCAGTAGCACGTCATATTAATGAGAAACATCAAGGTTCATTGAGTTGCATCAAATTCATCGGGATTGACTTGGTTGTTCCTTCAATTCGTGGAGGCAACTGGGATAAGTTGATACTACAACGGGAATGCCGATGGATATTTAAGATGGATTGTATTCGTCCACTTGGACTAAATGAGAATAATTCCTTTTCGTGTTTTTTGTGAAATCGGTCCTTTCACCTTTCCCCCCTTCTTTGTTTACTTTTGTTTACTTATTTTATTTACTATTTCCTCTATTCTTTCGGAGAGATTACTCTGACCTTTGTTGGCCGATATTGAAGTATTTTGGTAGATTCGATTAGTAGAATCTCTGATTGCCAGTTTTGTGAATATTTAAAATTTATGTGTGGTTATCATGTAGGCAAATTACACTGTTGGGCGAGATAGAAACCTCTGAGATATAATTTAATTTCCCCTCCCTCTTACTATTATTATTTTTTAATTATGGTGAATTTTTGCACTACTGTGATTATTTATAGCACTAGTCTATACTGTATTCCTATATTGTATTGGCACTTATCTGTGGATGATTGTTTATCTTTATGCCTAAACTATGGGATTTATAGATACAGGATTAGTTCTAAGTATAAGTGCAGTTTGGAGTTGATGATGCCACAGTCTTACTTTTTACAAGGGCACGTGTATCCAAACTAATAGAGCAACATTTATTATTGTTGTTTCCTGGATGCTATATACCTGTATAGGAGGACGCAGGCCGAGATATAATATCGGCGTAGGCATAGTATTATAACCCATTTTGCTATGCTTGCAAGAGCGCATGCACGAAGTTACAATTACCGGCGCATGCGCTGTGTCACTGAGAGAATGCCGAGAGTGATGACACTGGCTCTACAAGAGCGCATGCGCGAAGGTATGATTACCTGCGCATGTTCTGTAATATTAAGAGAACACTGAGAGTTACGGCGCGGAGTTTGACTTACAGGTGCATGCAAGATCGCGCGTGCGCAATAGCCACCTGGGAGCTCCGAGATGCACAGGCGCAGTATCTATTACAAGACGCCAGTATCTCTTACAAGACATCAGATGCTGGGATCTATGTGTAAAAGGTTGGTGCAATCAGAGTATGTGCAAAATCAAATATTGTTTTATTGATATTTTATGGTGAGGGGTCTTTTGGTTTCTATTAATGGGATAGTTGCCTTGATACCGATGTTTATGATTGGATAATCTTAATTAGGGGTTGAACTAGATATATCCCATATATGTGCAGGTGTCTATTGGAAACTTAGGTCATTGATGGGAGACATTTGTCTTTGGTAAGGCACACTAGCCGTTGGCCTCATGGATATACTTCTTCACCCACTTAGGAACTCTGTTGACATAGAGGGAAACGCGTTGCACCGTCCTTTTTCAGGACAATCATCCCGCATAGGGTATCTCATAGGGCATACAGCTACTTTAGGGTGAGATATATTTCTCCCATTAGATTCATATGTGTGTGTTTCTTCATAGAAAGATTAGGTATAGTTTTCTTCCCTGATATTGTGATATTTTTGATATACAGTTTTAAGTGTAATTTATTAAAAGTTAGGTTTTAGATTGGAATATTTTCTTTGTGTAGGTGTAATAGGGATATAACAATAATGTAATAGGGATACAGTGTCCACTGTAGATGGATGTTAGATGGCAATAACTGCAATAATATACAGTATGCAATAAACACCAATGTGATTCACTAATTTCCCTCCTTTTCTCTGGTATCACTATCTCTCTGTTCATTATGAACAGTACAATAGACCCAGCGATTCACCACACTTGTTAATGATAAAACATAACCAGTTTATTAATACACTAAATGACATTACTTGGGCAATACAACATACAATGATATAAAGTAAGTTATAAAGTAAGTTAACTTCAATACATGTGTCTATATCGTTACAATCCCAACCCAAGTATCTCCACACACATATATCTAAATGCTTTATATTCTCACCTGACAACTAAACTAAACCTATTCCTTAGGCGGGGGAAAACCAGGGAGATGTAAGGGGTTAATATGGGAAAGGGGTAAAAAGGATTAGAAGGACGGAAAGGGGATCAGAAGGCAGAGGAGGGGAAGTGGATACTCAGCCAGAGGAACTGAAGTTGTGTCTAGGTGGGGACGGTCTTCCCGGGGGAAAGTGGAGGGGGACGGACTTCAGCTGCTAAGGGTTGTGTGGGGATTTTTTTGTGGTGTTGGTGAGAGACTTTCCCTGATGGGGGTGGTGTCCTCCCCTCATATCCCTAGATACTAGGTTATATACCCCGGTTGGCATCCACAACTAAAATGATTTCCCCCGGGCCACCTGGGCCTTTTTTTAATGTACACCAATATTTTACTATTTATTTATCTATTATTTATCCACATATGTATATACATAGACACTTCCCATTTACAATCCCCTGTTGTTGGGAACTCGACAATGCAGTTTGGGGAAGTGGTTATTTGGACTGTATTTGCCTCTTCAACCCTACTTGCCCTTGGCAAACCTCTGGATGGGAAAGAGGGATAATTTGTATTTAGGTATTGCATCACCTGTTTCTACAGCTGCTTTTTTGACAGTTCAGAAAATGGAGTTGTTGTCCCAAAAAATGTGTTGTCTTTAGAGTGGGCGAATTTCCGAAAATTTGTTTCGTTCCTTTGCCGAATTTCTCGGCAAAAAAATAAATTCGTTTCCCCAAATTTCTTTGGGATGAACAGTTTTAAAAAAAAGCTATTTCCAGGCTGCACAGAGCCTGCAGCGTGCTTTTTAGAACGTTGTGCCTTGCTTAAATATGAAGAGGGAGTTTGGGTTTTGGTCTTCATACAATTTGTGTTTTAGTAGGGAACACGCACATGACTGCCGCCGCTCTTGGGAATCGTTTTCATAAAAAAAATTCCCGGGGAAATTAAGGGGGCCCAAAAATTGCCCAAAAAACTGAAGGGGAATGTTGCCTGAAAAAGTCAGGCCAGGGGAAGTGGAAAAAAAAAAAAGCTGGGGGCCCTAAAGGTGGCAACATTGTGACAAAAGTGGGGGGGGGTTTGACGGGGCCAGCCCACAGCAGAATGGGTCGGACAGTGGCAAAATTTGGACATTCGGGGGGGGTGGGAAAAAAAACAGGAATAGGTACGAGTGGACAAATGACCATTTTGTGGAGGTCATGGCGCGCACCATGAGGTAAAGGACATTTGGACAATGACGGGTTTTTTTTGAAAGGTACAGCAGCGGGCCACGGCAGCAAAAAGGTTTCGACAGTGGCCAAGGACCAGGTGTGGGTTTTACGGCAGAACCCAAACAGAAACAGCTTGAGGTCAGACAGGGGCCAATGACCCCGGTGTGGGGGTTAAAGGGCGGAAGCCACACCCGCAGCGGGAGGTCGGGACAGTGGCAAAAATCACTTTTGGGAGGGGGCAAAAAAAGGAGTAGGCCCCCAAGATTTGGGGCAATGACACAGTGGTAGGTAGGGGCAGCACCCCAATGCAAAACCCATGAGGTCAGAAAAGGGGCACAAGGGACACAGTGTGGAGGTCACGGTGCAGCCACAGCAGCAGCTTTGAGGTCAGCCCAGTGGCACAATAACTTTTTGGGGAAGGTGGAAAAAAAACAGGATAGGCCACGAGGGGAAAAATTTGACCAGTGTGTAGGTCACGGCAGAAGAAAAAGGCAACAGTTTGAGGTCGGCCAGTGGAACAATAAACATTCTGGGGGTTTGGCCCAAAAAAAAAGGAGAAGGCCACAGAGTGGGAAAAGGGACACATTTGTGTAGGTCACGGCAGGGGGCCACAGCAGCGCATGAGGTCGACAGTGGCACAATGACATTTGGGGGTGGAAAAAACAGGAGTAGGCCACGAGTGGGACAAGGGAACAGTGTGGAGGTCCGGCAGCAGCCCGAAGAAAGCTTTGAGGTCGACAGTGGCAAAAATGACACAGTGTGGAGGTCACGGCAGCACCCCACACCCAAGCAGCATGGGGGTCAGGCGGGAAAATTGACACAGTGTGGAGGTCCCCCGGCAGCGGGCAGCTTGAGGTCAGGCGTGGCCCCAAATGCATTCGGGAAAAGGTGGAAAAAACCAGGAGTGGGCCCAACAGAGTGGGGAAAATTGACACGTGTGGGGTCATGGCAGCGGGAAACAGCAAGTCATGAGGTCAGCCCTGTGGCAAAAGAACACCTGTGGGGGTCCCCGGGCAGCAGCCACACCCAGCGCATGGGGTTTCGGCAGTGGCAAAATTCACATTCGGAGGGTGGCAAAAAAAGGAGTAGGCCCCCAGAGGGGGAAACAAGGGCCCACAGTGTGGAGGTAAAGGGGCAGCAGCCCCCGCAGCAGATGAGGTGGGACAGGGGAAACAAGGGGACACAGGGGGAAAGGTCACGCAGCAGCATGGGGTTTCGGGCGGGGCACAATGACCGTGGGGGTCACGGAGCGCCACAGCAGTACCCTGAGGTCGGGCAGTGGCACAATGAAACAGTGTGGAGGTCAGGGCGCGCAGCATGAGGTCAGGCCAGTGGCACAATGAAAATTTGAAGGTGGCAAAAAAAAAGGAGAAAGGCCACAGAGGGGGCAATGACACGGGGTGTGGCTGGAAGAGCCACAGCGCGCATGGGGTTTAACGTGGGCAAAATTACACGGGTGTTGGAGGCCAGGGCCCACCCAAGCCCAGCAGCAGAATGAGGTCAGACAGTGGCACAATGACACAGGTGGAGATCACGGCAGCACCCCACAGCAGCGGCATGAGGTAAAGGCAGGGCACAATGCCCACATTTTGTGGAGGTAAACCGGGCAGCGCAGAATGAGGTCAGAGAGTGGCACAATGACTTTTGGGAAAGGTGGCAAAAAACAGGAGTGGGCCCAAAAGAGTGGGACAAGACACATTTTGTGGAGTCACGGCGGGCAGAAAACAGCTGAAAGCATAAGGCAGGCAGGGGGCACAATGCATTTGGAGGTGAAAAAAAAACAGGAGTGGGCCCACAGAGGGGGGACAAGGGACACATTTGGGGGTTTACGGCAGAAAGCCACAGAGCAGCATGGGGTAGACATTTGCAAAAAGACCCCAGGTGGAGGTCACGGCAGCGCCACAGAAAGCAGCATAAGGTCGGGCCAGGGGCCCAAAATTGCCCATTCTGGAGGGGGCCAAAAAACAGGAGTAGGCCACAGAGGGGGGGACAATGACACAGTGTGGGGGCCCGGGCCCAGCAGCCCGAAAGAAAGCATGGGGTTTCGGGGACAGGGGCCACAATGACACGTGTGGGAGGTCACGTCAGCACCCCAAAAACCCAACCCAGCATGAGGCGGACAGGGGACGGGGGACAGTGTGGGGGGTTCCCCGGCAGCGCCCGTGCGGGGATGAGGTCGGCAGTGGCAAAATTTGGACTTTTGGGGGGGCCCAAAAAAGGATTAGGCCAAAAGGTGGGACAATGACCAGTTGGAGGTCACAGCAGCAGCCCCCGGGCAGCATCAGGGAGGTCGGGGCGTGGCAAAAATTGACATTCTGGAGGTGGAAAAAAAAAGGAGTAGGCCCAGAGTGGCCCCAATGCCCGAGTTTTTGGGGTGGGTGGCAATACCGCCCCCGGGTTTAAGGGGGGTTGGGGGGCAGAGGGGAGAAACTGTCAGCAGTTTGTGTGGCATCGGCGGGGGGGCCCGGAATCGGGAATAGTGGCGGGAGGCAGGTATTTTTAAACCCCCGGGACTAATTTCTCACGTTTGGGTAAAGGCTTTCATGGTGATGTAGTCTGCGTTTTAAGGCAGTGGTGTGTGGAACTCCTGGCCGTTCCACGCGTGTTTCCCATTTTGAGAAAGGTCAGTCGTTCCACATTTCCCGTGGAAAAGCGGGTTCTCCTTGGGGTAACGTTTGGGCCCCCCCCGCACTAACACCCCCTCTTATGCCCCCACTACTTTGGCCCGGGGAGGACAGGGTTCCCCCAAAAACAAAATCGTCAAGTTGCGGCCACACCCTCCAGTTTTGGGTGCCCAGTTTTCCAGCGGATTTTAACTGGGGTGGGAGAGTGCTGTCCAAGGGAGGGCCAAACCCCCGGGTTTTGGTTCAGGGGGCTGCTCCCGGTCCTGTGCTGTGGGTGGCGACTACCCCCTCCTTGGCGGGGTGAAGGAAAACTCCCTTTATCTTGACTCCAGATTAGGTTACTGGGTGATGGGGTGGTATTTCCCTACCCCCCCCCCCTTCCCCCCGCACTGCCCGGGAGTAAGGGGAGTGCTGAGGAACCCCCCGGTTTTAACCTGTCAGAAAGGGGGGACGGGGCCGCACAAAAGGCGCGGCCCCCCCCTTTTTACGGGGGGATTTCCCTTTAGTATTTGAGGGTTTTTCCTCACTCTCAAAGCTGGGAAAAAAAACTCCCCTTTTGGACCTGGTTTTGCGAGGGTCAAATAGGGGGGGAGAGGCCGAAGTCTTTCCCCCTGCCGGATGCTGGGCTATTCGGCTGTCACTAGCCAAAGGGAAAAAAAGCATGCGGGGGGCCATCTTTCAAAGTGACTCCGAGGGGTCCCTGCCTCCAATTTTCCCCTGTATACTGCCCGGGGCTTGGGGGGGCATCTGCCTCGTCTTCCTTTATCTCCAAACCACCTCCTCCAGCTGCTCCCCGCTCCCCTCTCTTGTCACCTTTGGGGAGGGAAAATTTCCCCTTTATTTCCCAGACAATGCTTTTTTGCTTCCCAATTTCCCCCTCCTCCTCCTCCTCCATTTCGTTCCCCCCCGGTTTTTGTGGCCACGAGTTTTAGTCGGCCGTCTCCAGTCCCCTGCCCAGACAGATTTTTCGCATCTGTTTTCCCGGACTGAAGGAGTGGAATGACGTTATTCATTCCCCTAGTCCTGGCGACTGACAAAAAACGTCGCCCCTCGAATGGCCTTAAAAAAACGGCCCGGGGTTTTTCACGCATGAGCTGCCACTGGCTGCATCAAAGTTACCAGGGGGAAATACTTCTGTCTGCCTGGGGGTATCAAAAAATGTTAATGGCCTTTCTTGTTCTTTCAGTCAAATTTCCAAAATTTTGGGCTGGAAAAATTTTCCCAAGGGTGGAAAAAATAAACATATCAAATGGGGTGGGGGGGGGGGGAGGCCTTTTTGGGCCCCTGCAACTCAAGGAGGGGTTGGGTTCCCGGCTTTTTAGAAAAGGATAAAGTGGGATGCAAAAGTTTCCTGGCCATTTTTTTAGAAAGTTCTGAAGATCGGTGGGAAAACTTCGGAAGCAGTTCCTCCCCCGGGGTGGGCTTCGTTCGCGAGGAAAACCAGGTGTTTGAACTGCGTGACACCGGGTTTGCCTTAACATGTGGTTTGATGGAAAAAACCCCCCGTACTTGTGGAGGCTGAGTTTGGGGGTGGAGGAGGGGGGGCGGACAATTTGGGGCAGGGCGCAGTTTGACCCAACGTGGAGGGAAAAAACGGGGGTTTTCCTATCCCAAATTGTTGGTTTTGCCTGGGGCCGGAAAAAACTTTTACCCAGTGGGGTTAAAAAGGGCATGTACTGGCCCTGGGCCGTAAATTACAGCTCCAAGGGCGTCCCCCGGGGCCGGGGGACCCTTTGGAAAAAAACCCATAAGTTAAGGCTGGCCCCCTTTTTGTTTAAAATATATTTTTTGAAGTGTGGGGACTGCCTTTTTGGAAAAAGAAATTTTCGGTTTTGGAAAATTCCATCTCGGCTCGGCACTAAACCATTTGTTCTCTGAAAAGGTGGGAGAGTCCCCATTTTTGGGAAAAGAGGGGACTTTCCAGTACCCAAAAACTTTGGCAAAGGGCACGGGCAGTTGCTTTCACCTTAGGATGGTTGGAGCATACTGTTGGCTCTTTTCAATCCCCCTCGCTGAACGATGCTGGCGCCCTGAAATAGCGAAAGGGGCGGGGGCATCTGGCCGGGGGGATGTCAAAGAGGAAAAAAGCTCCCTTTTGAAAAGGTGGGGAGCCTTGACTGGCTGCAATGGCATGCTGCCCCTGGCGCTGTGCTGTGCTGTTGCTGTGGCGGCGGATGGCCACCCACTTCGGGGCCACTTTCTCCCGGCCACCGGATGGTGCGCGATTGTTGACGCGGGCCGTGGTTGCCAACGTTGCCCCCTGGCCACGCTTCCTTTTGTTACAATTTAATTTCCCCATATTCGGTCCTCTGGTGTCTTAGCAGAGAATGCCACCCCCAAATTCGGTTTTTACCCCCAAACGCTCCCCCTGAGTGATACTCCCGGTCCCTGCTGAGCCCTTGTGCCGCCTTTTTTGGCCCGGGAAAGGGGTTTTTTACCCGGGGCCCCGTTTGGCTCCCGACCTCCACTGCTGCCCCTGCTATCACGGCCCACCGACCCCCTTCGGGGCTGCCCCGCGCTGACGCGAAAAGCTGACGCCCTCTTCTCCTGAGATGATGAAGCCCTTGCCTCCCCCAGCTCCCAAAGTGCGGTCGGTTACATCATATCATTTGTGTTTCATGCCCAATGCTGCCCCTCTCCCCGGTCTTGGTATGCAGAGGCTGACCCCTCCAACATGACCTCCCATCCCCACTCTCAACATCTATACTTTGCTCCCCTACTGAAAGAAGCAGGGATTTTGGCCCCATTTTTTCGTGAAAAGTCCCTGCTGATGCCCCTCCTAAAATTTGTTCTCCTCGTATATAGGGCGTGAGCCAGACCCATAGTGATCTCTGGTGAGGGAACCAAAAAAGGACGAGGGGGTTTGAGGACAGGGGGGGGGCCGGGCTGCCCCGCCCGGGCCATGCCAACAAAGGATTGGTTTGCGATCCCAAACGGTTCTTGGCTGGGGTTGTAGATGTCTTGGGGAGGAAGTGGATGAACTAGTCAACCAATCAAGAACCCCTTGGGTTGCTGGTAACCCAAACGGCGCTAGTCGGGCGTTGGGGCCCTCACCTTGTGACCCCCGCTGCGACGCCCCCTTTGCTGTGTGCAAATGGGCCTAAATGTTTGTGCCTCTGCCACTCGCAGATAAAGAGCCTGCCCTATCTGTTTGAATACGTTTGTTTAAATGTTAAGACACTGTTTCTGAAGATATCTGTTAAGTAAAACCAACCCCGTATTTGACGCCAAATGAACCCATAAGAAGCTTGGGTAACCCTTTGGGTATAAATTTTTGCTCCCCCAAATGGGGGGAAAAAATTGAACTTGTATGTGCCGTTAAAAAATCTGTGTTTTTATGAATATAAAAGCACAAAAAAGTTAATTAAACCCTTGGATAGAATTATGCTCGAATTTTTCTGTGGGGGTGAAAAAAAAATTTTTTTTACTGAGTACAACTGCGAAAAAACGCTTAATTTAAAACCCCCGGATGTAAATTGCGCAACAAATTGGCAACCCACAAACCAGTAGCTTTGTAAACGTGTTACAATGGGTTTTTTTACGCTACACAAACAGAGATAAAATTGTAATTAACCTTCTTTTTTTGTGAATTTTGCTAAGGGAAAAATTTTATGTATTTTGGCGTTGAAAATGATGGTTTCTTGAGTCAAACACACCCGCAAAACAAAGCTTTTAATTAACCCCCGGATGTAAATTGGCCCAAAAAATTTGGGCCAACCCAAATAGTGCTTTGTAGCGTGTTCAAAATTTCGAGTTTTCTTCGCCATACAACAAGAGATAAAATTGAATTAACCTTCGCTTGTGAAATTATGCTACAGGAAAAAATGTTTTATTTTGGCCCTTGAAAATGCGGTTACTTTGGGGGGCAGCAACCAGCAAAACAACGCTTAATTTAACCCCTGGATGTAAATTGCGCCAAACAATTAGGCCCCATAAATTATAGGTTTGTAGCGTGTTACAATTGCGTGTTTTCTACGCCCACAACAAGGATAAAATTGTAATTTAACCCTTTGCTTGTGAATTATGTACTGAAAAAAGTATGTTTTTGGGGTTGAAATTAGGTTTCTTGGGGTCGCACACCAGCAAAACAACGCTTATTTAACCCCCGGATTAAAATTGTGCCAAACAATTTGGCCCCACAAATAGTAGCTTTGTAGGTGTTACATTGTGTGTTTTCTACGCTACACAACAAGAGAAAAAATTGTAAAATTAACCTTCGCTTGTGAAATTTTGCTAAGGAAAAATGTATATTTTTTTGGATTTAAAATGCGGTTTCTTGGGGGCAGCACCCAGCAAAAAACGCTTAAAATTTCCCCCGGAAGTAAATTGCGCCAAAACATTTGGGCCCAACCACAACTATTTAGCTTTGTAGGTTTTTAAAATTTGCGTTTTTTTTACGCCACAACAAAAAGAGTTTAAAATTTTTAAAAAAACCCCTTCGTTTTTGTAAATTATGTTACCGGGCAAAAAATTTTATGTTTTTTGGCTTTTTAAAAAAAGAGGGTTTCTTGGGGTCAACACACCAGCAAAAAAAAAACGTTTAAATTTAAACCCCTGGATGAAAAATTGGGGGCCAAACAATTTGGGCCCAAACCCTAACTAGTAGTTTTTGTAGGTTTTTCCCAAATTTGGTTTTTTTTAAAAACGCCCCCACAACAAGAGATAAAAATTGTAATTAAAACCTTCGCTTTGTAAATTTTATGCTACGGGAAAAAATGTATATTTTTTTGGTTTTAAAAAATTTGAGGGTTTTTTCTTGGGGTAAAGAAACACCAGCAAAAAAAACCCGTTAAGAAACCCCCTGGATGTAAATTGCGCCCAAACAATTTGGGCCCCCACAAACTAGTACCCTTTGTAGGTGGTTACAATTGCGGGGTTTTCTACGCCCCCAAAACCAAGAGATAAAATTGAAATTTAAACCTTCGTTTGGGTAAATTTATGCTACGGGGAAAAATTTTTATATTTTAAACGTTGAAAAAGGGCCGGTTTCTTGGGGTCGCACCCCAAACCCCAAAACATCCTTTTTTTCCCCCCGGGATGTAAAATTGCGCCAAAAAGGGGGGGCCACCACAAATAGTAGCTTTTGTGCGTTTTTAAAAAATTTGCGTGTTTCTAGCCCCAAAAACCCCAAAAGAGTTTTAAAATTTTGAAATTTAAAACCTTTCCCCGCTTGGGGAATTATCCCTAAGGAAAAAAAATGTATATATTTTGCCGTTGAAAAATGACGGTTTCCCTTGGGGTTTCAGCCACCCGGAAAAACAACGCTTAAATCCCCCTGGATGAAAAATTGCGCAATAGAATTGGCAGCACCAAAAATAAAGGGGGTTTATTGTTTTTAAAAAAACGCTGTTTTTTTTTAAAATGAATACAACGGGAAAATGGCTTAGCCCCAAATTGGTTTGGGAATGTATATCCCGCTCCCGTGGGCCCACACTGGATTTCAGATCCAAATACCCCAAAAAAATTCAGAAATAGAACATTGGGAAAAGAACTTTTCTCTGAGAAAAGTGAGAACCCCACAAAATCGCTGTTTAAAAATCGGGTTTTTCAGTGAGAGTTTATCAAAAATTTCCCCAAACGGGCCAGCCCCTTCCTGATCATTTCAGTGAGGGGAAAGTGTAAACCCTCCCGGGTCGAAACCCGGGATTTTTATAGTGAAAGTGACGCCCACGGAATCCCCCCGGTTTTTGTTTGGGCTTCATTCTTTTGAAACATGTTATCCCGGCTAGGTTAAAAAAAGCACCCCTTCGTTCCCCCAAAGAAACCCCAAACTTCGAATTCGTTCAAAAAGGGAAGGGGTTTTCCCCTAAAATTCTTAAACGAAATTCCACTTCGTTAGAATTCAATTGGGCCCATCTCTATTTTGCCCTTTTTTTTTTTTTTTTTTTTTTTTTTAATTTTCCCATAGCAGGTTCCCTTTCCCCCAAGTTTTAGCTTTGCTGACTGGCCCAGACCCGGGGTTTGGCCCCCAAATCCTTGTAGCAGCAGTCCTTTCCCTTCCCAATGTCAAAATGGGTCTTTTTTTTTTTACCCAGTCAGCTTAACAGTCACTATATTGCCCCGTATGCAGCCCTGCTTGTTTTGGGGATACAGTCATTATGTAGCGGTTATTTTTTTTCAAATTGGGCATAGAACTTATCAACCCAAAAGCTTCTTTGTTTTCCCCTTTATTGAAGAAAGGGATCATCATTTTTGGTTTACAGTTTTGACGGTAAAGAGTTTTTCCTTTGCCTTGACGTTGCAGTGTTTGTAGTCCCTTTTAGCGGGGGCCCCGGTTGTCAGGCCAACCCAGAAAATCTGTTCCAAAACCCCCAAAGGGGCGCTTGGGGTAGTTTTCTTCCATCTTTTTTTTTTCTGTTTTTATTTTTGACAACCCATTGTATACCACCTCAGGCTTGTACTGTGCAACTTTTTGTAAATTCATGGCTTTGGATTTTGAAAACGAAAATCCTCAAGTTGCTTAAGCCCGGCAATTTGGGGTTGAAAGGTTTTTCAGGACAGAAACCCCTTTTCTTTCCCTTGGGAGGTACCAATTATGGAAAAATAAAAGGTTTAGGTCTCAGAAACCCAACTTTTTCCTGGGGGGGGGCATTGCCTTCCCTTTTCCCCTTTTTATGGAAAATTCAGTCCATTCCTTTATTTAAAACTTTTCCAAATTTCTAGGGCTGAAGTGGCAAAAATACAAAGGGAAAAATGGAAACTTCTACCCTATCCTTTTTTGATTAACATACTCATTTATGAAAATACCCCATACATTTAAAAATTCAGGGCAATATTCCCCCACCTTTAAAACCAGGATATCTGAAAACCCCATTTGGGTTTTGGTTTAAAAATTTTTAGATTCTTTCAAAAGGCATTTGTCCAAAACACTTCCCTAAACGTTTAAAAATTTGACCCTCATGTAGATTGGGGGTTAACTAATAAGCTGCAAAAGTAGGGAAAACACTAAACGTGTAAAAAACAACCTGAAAACTGAGTGTGCGGGTGTTTAGGTTCCTTCCCTTTTTTCACCTTAGAATTTCCATATGTTTCCCTAACCAAAAAAAACCCAAAAAAATAAGGTAGAAAGATTTTAAAAAATTTTTTTGAAATGAAAAAAATTTTGAGAATTCAATTTAAAAAAATTTTAAAAATGGAAGAGGTTTAAACAGGGCAGGGGTTTTAACATTAGGTCCTTTAGGCAGCAGTACAAAAAAGGAAACACATTTATTTACCCAACAGCAGCAAGGTTTCAATTCTAAACAGAACCTTTTTCAAGCAAACAGTGACATCCAGTGGTATAAATAGTGTAATGATACAGTGAATCAACGTGAATATAATAATATACAACGTCAAGCAAAATATGTCAATCAATAAACCAGTGAGAATAATAATCATCAGTATTATGTGCCATGCATGTAAATCTTCAGTAACAACAATACACATAAAAGAATACATCAATAGTGTATAAAGGTCATAAATAGATGTATCAGAGATCAGTGATCAAGTGTATAGTAAGAATGTAATTGCATACAGTACGCTGCTTACTGACTGGACTTGTCAATCGTGTGGCGCGAAGCTCCGGCGTCTCCCGAAACTAACTGCACATGCGCGATACCGAGAGGGAATGCACGCGCAGAGAAGCCCAGATTCCACCAACCTGGCAAAGATGAACTATGCAAGGCGCATGTGCTCCATCCCCGCACCGCGGTTATGCAACAGGCTGTATTATAATACTGAGCACCACATAAATAATCAAAAAATTAAATCATAAGAAGAAGATAAGTATAATATCATTATATGGCTCTAAATTTTCGCAAAAGAGGTCATCCACAGGAGTAAAACATGAAACCGCAAATCAATGGATGAGCCACCACCTTTTGAGACAGCGAAACCAAAGTATATGACAATGGACCCGTCGCCTCCAAGGAGGGGCAAAAACCAGTCATACCAACTTAATTAGTCAGACTAATAATATGCCACGAGATACCACAACCAATGGGTGCGCAATTTCAGAATTACATCGCTTTATAACTCCCTAGACCATAATGACAGAGCCTCATATTCATATATAAAATGAACATACCATAGTAATTCAAAAAAATAAAAACAAGCAATATAAATAGATGCTCAATTGAAATAGAAAAGTTCAGGAGACAAAAATGGAGACAACCACGCCCTTATGTACTGTCCAGAGTATTCCAATTATAAAAATTCTTCAAATCTAAAGAAACAAAAAAAGAGAAAATTAATGAAGTATAAAGATATAAAATAAAAACAATTACTTCTGTGCCTACTATCTCAAAAGGAAGACCAACAGGATTAGTTGGGAAGAATACGCATCTCAGCGACACATTTGAGGATATATTTTAACTCCAAATTTAAACCTTTAGGGTAAAGTGTGTCAAGTTTATGTATCCACTGTAATTCTTTACGTTTTAAAGGACAAAATTCTATCCTCTCCACGTTTATTCAAAGGAACATGGTCAATAATCATGAACCGCATGTCCTCAACTTTATGTTTAGCCTCATAATAATGTTTAGGGACTGGAAGATCCAACTTACATGTGAGAATCGTCGATTTATGTTTGTTGATATGTATTCTACACTCTTGTGAAGTTTTACCAACATATAGTAACCCAGAAGGGCAATAAAGGACATTAATTACAAATCGGCTACGGCATGTCAAAAAATGGTTGATTTTATACTTTTTATTAGTTAGAGGATGAATAAACATGTCACTCTTAATGAGATTCCTACAACACTGGTAGTTAAGACAGGGGACATTCCCTAATTTTAATGGTTTAAGAAACTTTTGCGCAGTACTAGAATCCTTCCTTATATCAGTTGACACTAGAATATCCTTCAGATTTTTATTCCTCCTGTATGCCATTCTAGGGGGTGCACTAAATTCCAGAATATTAGGAAAAATTTCTTTCAATAAGTGCCATTATTTTTTAATAATATTTTTTACTCTGTTCGACATATGAGAAAAAGTAGAGACAAATGTGATACATGGGACTCATGGACTCTGCTACCTAACCTTCAAAAGAGAGGATCTATCCAAATTATCGACCTTATGTCGTTGAGATGAAATAATATTATCAGGGTATCCACATTTCTTGAACTTCAAAGACATTTCTTTCAATCTATTACCAAGAGTAATCGGATTGTCTACAATCCTTTTCACATTCAAAAACTGACTAAATGGCAAAGACTCAACCATGTGCAGAGGATGGAAGCTGTGAAAATATAAAAGGTTGTTCCTGCGCAAAAGTTTCTTAAACCATTAAAATTAGGGTGTTTCCCTTGTCTTAACTGCCAGTGTTGTAGGAATCTCATTAAGAGTGACATGTTTATTCATCCGCTAACTAAAAAAAGTATAAAATCAACAATTTTTTGACATGTCGTAGCTAGAAATGGGCGAATTTCTCAAAAATTCGATTCGCCAGGTTAGCCGAATTTTCCGCAAAAAATCTTTTTGACCAGAATTTATTTGCGGCGAATCGCATTAAAAAACAGCTATTTTCTAGCTGCAGAGAGCCTGTAGGGTATTGTAAAACATTGTGCCATGCTCAAATATGCATAGGGAGCATGGTTTGGTCTTCATACAATGCTGTGTTTTAGTATGACACGCAGATGACAGCCGCCGCTCTTAGAATCGCTTCACACTTCACTTCTCTGGGCAGTTACAGGGGCAAAACTGACTAAATAACTGAAGTGGGAATGCAGCCTGACAAGGTAATGTCAGCGCCAGCTGGAAAGAACCGAGCTGAGGGCCAAGATCCTACTATAATAATAATAACAATAATCTTTATTTATATAGCACCAACATATTCTGCAGCACTTTACAGTATTGAGGGTATAAGCACAGACAAACCAGGCATTACATTATAAAAAAAGCTAATTTAAAATGAGACACAAGGTGTGAGGGCCCTGCTCGCAAGAGCTTACAATCTATTAGGGTGTATGTGTGAAACAAAGGGTGTGAAGTGCTTGGTTTACAATGGTCCAACCATGTTACATAAATATGGGGTAGTATACATAAAGTGGATGAACCTGCCATCCTAACCATACATCTATATACAGATAAGTGCCTTTGGGTGCCAAAGTGCAAGAAGTGATGAAAGTGTGACAGAATTTGGGCGGTTAACAACTATGGATCTTTGTAGGCTTGTCTAAGAAGATGAGTTTTCAGAGCGCACTTAAAACTGTGAGGGTTGTGAGTGTGCCTGATCACATGGGGTAACAAAAAACATTATAGTTGGTTCCTGGAACAGGCACAGGTCACAGCACAGTAAGGAGAAGTAACAGCAGGGGTCACCCCATGAGGCCAGAGCCTCCGGTGTCATCTAGCGGCCGTGTGTTGACCACCAGGCCAACGGTTCTCGAATGGTTGACTAGGTCATCCACTTAATCCCAGATGACATCTGACAACCCGGCAAAGAGTCGATGCATCCGTAAGACACAACCTTTAGTTGGCATTGCACGGAAGCAGGTCAGGGGCCCTCACCTGTCCTCAACCCACCTCTGTCCCGTTCAGTTATCACAGTCAGAGAACTACTATGTGTTGTGGGCTCTGTGCCACTATACAGTGAGGATGAACTATTTGAGGACAGTGGGCAGCAAAGAGGTGGGGAAGACATCCGCTGCTTCTTGCAGAAGCAGGCAAGTAGTGATGAGGAGAGTGGCATGGGGGGTTATGTTGTGAGCGGTCAGGCTCTGTACAGCGAGACCACTGAGGAGTACAGCGGTGACAAGCAGACACTGATCGATGCAGCTGATCGCACTTGGAAGCTGGATGAAGCAAGCAAGGCTGGGACAAGGTATTCTGGTGCCCTAGTTAAAGAAGGCATAAATTGGCCTCCAAATGGAAAGTTCAGCTCATTCCATGCCTCCTTGTGCCCCCTTTTCTGCCTGGGATGAAGTGGCGCCCTAGGCGGTCGCCTACCTTCGACTACACATCATCCTGGCCCTGGAAGCAAGGGCTTCATCATCATCATCATCGGCAGTCAAGGCTCCACCACCTCTGCCGAAGACAAATCATGTACTGGTCCAGATGTTCCTGCTCCTCAACACTCATGGTGCCAGCAGTCGTTCACTGAAATGATTGCCAAGAGGCAGCAATATGCGTCTAACCATCCCTAAGTGCAGAATCTGACCGTGCTCCTGTCCGAATTGGTGGTACTGCAGTCCCTCCCTTTTCAAGTGGTGGACTCTGCACTGTTCAGAGAACTGGACAGGAAACTTTGCATGCACTTTAACCATTCCTACAGAGGCAAGCACACACTCCTTGAGCTGTACAGAGAAACTATGAACAGAGAAAAACAGAGAGAATTCTATGAATAGAGCAAAACAGGGAGAAATGGATGAACAGGGCAATACAGGGAGAAATGGATGAACAGGGCAAAACAGGGAGAAATCGATGAAAAGAGCAAAACAGGGAGAAATCGATGAACAGGGCAAAACAGGGAGAAATCGATGAACAGGGCAAAAGAGGGAGCAATTGATGAACAGGGCAAAACAGGGAGAAATCGATGAACAGGGCAAAAGAGGGAGAAATCGATGAACAGGGCAAAACAGGGAGAAATCGATGAACAGGGCAAAAGAGGGAGAAAACGCTGAACAGAACAAAAGAGGGAGAAATCTATGAACAGAGAAAGGCCATTAATGATTTCTTGATGATCCAAGAGGAAAGGGATACTCCACTGTGTAATTTTGATGTCAGACAGTGGAACCTCATGCGTGACACCTGTCGTTTTCTCAGGCTCTTTCAGGAGACCACGTAATTTGTCAGTTGCCAAGACTACGGGATGAACAACGTCATTTCACTGCTTCATGTCCTGGAACATATGCTACCAAATCTGTCTGTTCAGGGGACTGGAGACATGGCGACTACATCCCACGACCACGTGAGTCCGGTGGGGGCAAGGGGCAGCCAGTGAAGGGATTGGCAAAGGGGAGAGGCAGAGGAGTAACTAGGAGAGGGGTGTAAAAATCCATGCTTAGTGGTCGCCTGAGACATGGTCACCATGGTCTTGTTTAAAATGTAGCCTTTCTAAGTGTGGATGAATTAAAAACAGCTGTCACCACTATGCAGCTCCATGTCTTCCTCCCTTCCTTCTGATCTGATCAACTCTCTTTTTCACTCACAGGTATGTATCTGACTTCAACTCCCATCCAGACATCACTGTGTGTTTTCAATACTGTGTATGTATCTGACCTACACTGTCACCCTTGCTTTTTCCTTTGATGTGTATCTTTAGTATTCTTATATTTTGTTATCACATTGCCACCTCCCCTACCCCCATCCCCTGCTGTGTGTATGGAGCCAATGTAGTTTACCTTGTCATTTGATTTTCTATTCTCCTCCACTTTGCTAATTAGCTGACTTGACCCCTCCCATTTCTTGTTCACTTCTGATTGTCTGATCAAGACTTCAGTCTGTATAAATCCATGCTTAGTGGTCGCCTGAGACATGAGAATTAAACCAGGATTGAACAAGGATTGCAAGGTAACAGCTACTCCAGCAACCAATAGCTTGATAACCTAGCTCACACCATGCTTTTCCTTTCTTCCATTATCTCAACTTCCATTTTCCTGATACTAATCGCCTATTCCCAAACCCCTTCGCTAGGCAATGAGTTCTATATCTCTCCATGCATTCTTCCCTCTCATCTGTCTGCTGCCACCAACCTCTTCCCCACTATCAATGCCTTCCGCACCAAACAGAACCAGCCAAACTATAGTCTATCCTACTCTCACTTGCTAACCCTCTCTGCTGCTGCTCCTGGCTGCTGGGGACATAAGTCCTAACCCAGGGCCTCCTCAGCACATTCCCACTATTGTCTCTAGCTTTCCTAACAGATCCACCCCTACAAACTGTGTTATTCCCTTCAGCCTAAAACACATTCCCTTGATCCCTGCTCCCTCTATCTCTCTCCCTGGAGCTCTTTGGGACCCATGGTCTGTATGTAACAAACTCTCCTACATACATGACCTATTCATTTCACGCAATTTACTCTTCCTTGGTCTGATGGAGACCTGACCCTCTGACACAGCCTCACCTGCTGCGCTCTCCTTTGACGGCATTCAACTTACCCATACTCCCACTCCGGTAAAAGGCATGGCGTAGGCATGGCGTAGGTGTTGGCCTTCTCCTGTCTGACACCTGTTCATTTGTCCCCATTCCACCTCTACCTTCCCTTATCCATCTACTCCCCCTCCAACCTCCAAGTGGTTGTTGTCTACCGCCCACCAGGCCCTGCACCCCACTCTGCTGCCAACAAACTCCTTTCACTCTGCTCTTCCTTCAACCTCTCACAGTGGACCGCTGGAGCCACTCACAAAGACGGACACACACTGGACCTCATCCTAACCTGCCTCTGCCCCCTATCTGACATCTCGAACTCCCTCCACCCCATATCTGATCACAACCTGCTTACCTTCTTCACCATCTCCACTCCACCTGCTCCTCCTGTCTCACATCTAGTAAACCCTCACAGAAACCTACAAAACCTCAACCCTCGGACTCTCTCTGACTCTCTTGCACTTATTTCTATCATATCTTCACTCGACGACCCAGATGCAGCCACTGCTTTCTACAACAACACAATCACCACCACCCTCGACTCAGTCGCTCCTCTCACACACAACAGAATAATAATAATAATAATAATCTTTATTTATATAGCGCCAACATATTCCGCAGCACTTTACAAATTCAAGGGTAACGTACAGACATTATACATTAAAAGTACTTACAGATGAGACACAAGGTGTGAGGGCCCTGCTCGTGAGAGCTTACAATCTATTAGGGTATATGGGTGAAACATACGGTAAGAAGTGCCAATTTTACAATGGTCTGGCCATGTTTCATAAATAGGGGGTGGTTTACATGAAAAATGGATGAACCTGCCACCCAGACAGTACATCTATATACAGTGCCTGTGAGTTCCCTAGTGTAGGGAGTGACAAATGTGTGTGATAGCAGTTAGGGATCTTGGTAGGCCAGACTGAGATGATGTGTTCTCAGGGCCCACAAAATCAACAGGCAACCCTGGCACACAGACTTCACCAAACAGCAGAGGCGAGCTTCCAGAATTGCCGAACGCCAGTGGAAGAAAACCCGCTCCACCGATGACTACGCTTCATACAAACAATCACTACACGCATTTAAGTCTGCACTCACAACCACCAAACAGGATTACTTCAACACTGTCATATCCTCCCTGTCTCACAACCCCAGACAATTATTCAATACATTCAACTCTCTCCTCCGTACCCCAGCACCTCCTCCCCATCTCTTCTTTCAGCGGATGATTTTGCCACTCACTTCTTAAACAAGATCAACCTCATCAGAGAAAGCTTCACCCCACAGTACCCACAGCCCACCTCTATACTTCTACCAGCGCCACCGCCCGCCCCTACCCTGACACAGTCCCCATTGTGCACTTCTATAACCTGCTTCCCCACTGTTGCTCACGATAACCTTTCATCTCTAGTGTCCAAATCCAACCTCACTACCTGTAACTCTGACCCACTGCCAAGCTACCTCATCCCAGACCTCAGCACTGTTATCTTCCCAGCCCTCACCCACCTATTCAATCTATCATTAACCTCTGGTATCTTCCCTTCCTCATTTAAACATGCCACCATCACACCCATCCTCAAGAAACCATCTCTCGACCCCTCCTCACAGTAAAATTATTGCCCCATCTCACTGCTTCCTTTTGCATACAAACTCCTTGAGCAGCATGTCTAGCTGCACTTGTCCTCTCACCTCTCCTCCAACTCTCTTCTTGACCCACTCCAATCTGGCTTCCGACTCTACCACTCTACTGAAACCGCCCTAACCAAAGTCACCAATGACCTAGTAACTGCTAAAGCCTCACGGCACTACTCTGTGTTTCTCCTCTTAAACCGGTCCTCTGCCTTCGACACTGTTGACCATTCCCACCTGCTAAAAATCCTCTCCTCCCTCGGCCTCACGGACTTGGCCCTCTTCTGGATCTCCTCATACCTCTCTGATCGGACATTCAGTGTCTCTCACTCTTGCACCACCTCCTGCTCTCGCCCTCTCTCTTTTGTTGTCCCCCAGGAGACACGTTTGGCCTAGGTTAACTCATAGCTTCACACGGCTTTCAATACCACCTGTACGCGGACGACCAAATTTACATCTCTGGCCCTGATATTAATGCTCTTCTCTCCCGGATCCCACACTGTTTATTGTCCATATCCTCCTTCTCCTCCCGCCTCCTAAAACTAAATGTGGAGAAAACCGAATTCATCATCTTTCCACCGTCCCACTCCTTCCCTCCACCTGATCATGTCACTGTCAATGGCTCTACACTCTAACCAGCTCCACAAGTCCACTGCCTTGGGATAACCTTTGACTCCTCTCTGTCTTTCAAACCCCACATTCAAACCCTCACCTCTGCCTTCTGCCTCCACCTAAAAAATATCTCACGCATTCGCTCATTCATCAACTTTGACACTACAAAAACGTTAGTCCATGCCCTTGCCATCTCCCGCCTAGACTACTGTAACACCATTCTCTGTGGCCTCCTATCCAGAACTCTTGCTCTCCTTCAAATCATCCTCTGTCGGGGGTCGTTTACCAACACTGGGGGTCACCCGTTTGTCCCGGTACTCCAAATCACGATCAGGGGAACATGTATCGGCCGATTAGAAACTGAGTCAGACGCAGAGTTCTGGTTCGAATCTCATTCATGTTCCAAGTAATTCTGACAATACAATGCATTACACACATATTTGTATGATTCTGTAATCAAACAAGCGCAGGCGCGATAGGGGCAAGAGGAACGGACGTATGTCATATTTAGGCAGCTTCTGAGTAGATTTCATTGGTCCATGTTGTCTCTGAGTAGAAAGTCTCTGGAATGCATCAGCCGAAACTTTGTAGTTGATTTCCAGTAAAACGAAACTTAAGGAAGGGAGACGATAACCAAATGCCACATCCTGGGAAAACTGATAACAAGATGTTACATCCTGGACTGCAACCATCTTAAATGCTTCTTCATATTTGCTGTATCATTCCTCACAAAATGGAATCTGCTCAAGCTGAGATACCTTATTAAGGAGAAAAGCTTGGGATTTCATAGTTATGCATGCAACACAATATTAGTTCAAATCTCCTTACCTTCACAATCCCCCCTAAAGACCAAGATTTTCTCCACTGTCCCTGTCGACTACACTGGGGCTAGGGTAGTCCTGTACCTTTGGAAACTGCCACACTGGGGGAGGGGGGTTTTGGGGATTTCTTCAGAAAGCCGTGAAAAACCCCCCCCAGGGGGTGAATTCAACCGCAATTCCAGTGCCACCTAACAATTGGGGGGGGTTTTCCCCTTGATCTGTCCTTTAAATCAAAAAAGTTGACTCTTGGTTCATACTTAGGGGGGTCTTGGTAGGAAGGGTTTCCCCAAATACCTCCTTCCCTGCACATCAGGGCCCCCTTTGTGCAAAGGAAGGGTTTCCTGAGGTGGCTCCTCCTGCAGCACCCGGGGCCAAATAGTTTTTTGAAGAGGGAACGCAGCAGCACAGCACAAACAGTAACACCACCATTAACCAGCATACATGCCCACTTGCGTAACCACGCTTCCACCTCCAGTCCAATCATCAGCCAGAGGCCCAGGAAGTATCCACTCCTAATCTCCTTGAGTTCCTTTGACAAATTCTTTATTTCCCCCAGGGAAATTTTGGGGATTTTACCTTTCATCCTGTGTTGTCAGGTAATTAGGTGCAGCTTTCTTCCCCAATATCCCAAAAACCCTCCTTTCTCAGCCAGCACCAGGTCGATGGCTAATCGTTCTGAAAGGGTAAATCCTAGTATTGGGGGCCAAAACTCATAGACTCCTTAAAACCCATCTCAACTGTAATTAACAAACCTTTGCTGATTATAGTAAATATAATTAATCCGTCCACATTCTTATTGTTTCACTTGGGGAATAAGGGAACGAAGCCTGCACAATCTGATCCTGCGCTTTAACGGTCGGGGGCCCCCCCCAGCACTCCAATTGCATCTATAATACATTGGGATTTTCCCCTGGGATTTTGGGAGCCCTCTTTTTTCCTGCTGGGGAGGGTCATCAGGTGGGGGGCTGGATTCCTGGGTAGCCTTAAGGGCGGGAGATTTTAATTAATGGCACTGACCTTTCCCCGGGTAGCTGGCAACCCACTTCTCAGTCTCCCATCCCCCCCCACAACCAAAGAAAACCAGGAGGGTTCCATGAGATTCCCCAAATTTTCCACTAGCAGTTGACCGGGCAAAACCGGCGAGAAGACCCCCAAAAGTACATTGGGAGAAAAACAATTTATTTCCCCCGGGAGCCACCCTACCCTCCAGGGGGTCTCACTTGGGTTTAAACTTACTAAGGGGGATTAGGTTCCACATCCAGAAACTTTTTTGCTTTTTCAATAAACAATAACACATTCTGCATTGCCCCTCTGTCTTGGGGGTAGGGAGCGTTTCCAAGGGGTTGCTCCGCACACCCCCAAAACACCCAACGTTAAATTATGGGCCCTTACCGTGTTTTTAACCCCATTCTAGCCACGGGTTTTTCCGGGGAAAACTTGGTTTAAAAAAAAACACTTTTCCCACTGTAAAATTTGGGGATTGGGGACTCTTCTTCTACTGTTTTTCGAAGATTGACCTTTTCCACCTGGAGCTACAGTGGGGATGGCGGCGGGGGGCTGTTTTTTAATGTTTTTTTAAGCTCATAAACCTAGCATTGGGATTTATAACTTTTAAAACCCCTAAAACAATTTGCCCATATTCCTGCTGAGGGTTTTCAATATTCGGGAGAGTGGAAGCATCTTTTGGGGAAAACAACCGTTACCCCCATTGTTGAGTGGGGCCCCTTGCCAAGTCATCCGCACTAACAAGGATTTTCCCTTCTCTTCCTTACGTCTATGGCCTCCCTTGGTTTTATATCCCCAGTCCCACCTTTTTTTTCCACCCCACATCAGACCGTAATAACTTTTTTCATTCCCCGAACGAGTCCAACAATAAACTGTCCCCGACTGAAGACCTCATGGTGGAGTCACCCCCCCTTGAAGAGGGTTCCCTGAGGGCAAATCGCAAAAAAATGGAAAGTCTGAACCTTTTGGGCTCAATCTGCCAAATGTTACCCAAAACATTAGATACAGATAAAACAGATAAAAGGAATAACAATAAATTTTTTAGTTGGATCCCTTTTACAATAAACGTGTACCCTGGTTTTCCCTCCAACTTCACTGCATGGGGGTAATCAGATCCCGTAAATGGGCCTTCAAATCAGGCCCCAGGCAATTTCTCCTTATATCCTTTTTAATGACACTCGGTCTCCTGGTTTGGGGGGAAATCATGACCTTTCCCCCCCTGTAATTCGGGAAACAACAAGACTGCAGCATGCAAATTAGAAACTCTTTGAAAATTCAATCAAAAATTGTACATCCTATCACTATTTTCCCCAGCTCTCTCCCTGACTTCAAACACAGAAGGGGGGTTTTCCAAACGTACTCAAAGGGGGTTTTGGGCCTGTTTTCTTGTGGGGGTTGCCAAACGTGGTAAGAAAAATTTGGGAAAAATTTCTGGCCGGGGAAAGGGGGGGACTCACCCCTTTTTTAACAACTTATTCTTGAAGTTCCATTCATTCCTCTCTCCCTTTCGCAGAGCTTTGGGATTTTTTACGGCGTGTGGGGGCCCAAATCTAACCCCCAACAGTTCCAAACTCTCGGAAAACCGGGGAAGAAATGCTGGACCCGGCCTGACTCGATCACCTGAGGGATTCCCAAAATCGAAAAAGCATTTCAGTAATCAATTTCTTTCCTTATTTTTGGGGCATTTTGGTCACGGGGTAGGCTTTTTCCATCCTGAAAACAGGGCTATTTCAACCAGAACATATTCAACTTCCCCCCTTTTGGGCATCTGGATTGGTCCATTGAATCCTTTGGAAGGGGTACTCGGGTTTTGCCGGGTGCGCATGGGTACTTGAGGGGGTTTTTGGGGAAAGGGGTTTGCAGGTGGTGAAAGTGGTGCATGTTTGATTGTAGGCTGAAAATCATGGAAAAAGATTCCGGGAGCATGGTACAATTTCGCACAAGCTAGTGCCTATTCTTTCCACGATGAACTCCATGGGCCCAGGCTGCAATGGCAGGAACATTCTCTAGTAAACAAAAAGGGCCTTTGCCATTCCCAAATTCCTCTTTCAAAGTTGCTCCATCTTTTCTTCCACTTTGTTTCTCCCTTTGCAGTTGCCGATTTTTTGTTCTCGATATTCTTTCTTGAGGGGCCCCACCGGGCTTCCAATCAGAGGCGGAGTTATCAGTTTCCTGTTTTAATAATTTCCTTCCTCGGGGCTCGGTGGTTACCATAATATTCGGGATCCAGCCCTTTGGATGACCTACAACCAAGACTGCTGCTTTGGGGCTTGGTCCGTTTTGGGTTTCCTCTGGTCTGTTTGTTTTTCATTTTTCCATGGGTTTAAAACCTTTAAGAGGCTACCTTTTGTGGGCATTCAATGCAGCCACAAGATCTGATTTTACTGCATGTTTAACGGGGTTCCCGCTCCGTGATAACCCTCGATTTTTCCAAATGACCCAAAATCATTCTTCCCCAATAGGCAATTTGAGTCATCCATATTTTGACCTTTTTTTTTCCTTCGGGGCCCATTTTTGCAGGCTTTTTTCCAACTTTGTAGTTCAGAAAATTTTTTCTGAAAAGTGGGGGGGCAGTGCTTCTGCCAGAGGATTTCATCTTCTTGTTATTGCAAATCCGTATGAAAAGCCCCCATCTTCGTCCCATATCTTATCCATCATCCGGAATCAAATCGCATGGGGGATCTCCTGGGTCCCCATTTGTGAAGGGGCAGCAGTTGAGTTTTGAAAGGGTTTTTAAAACAATCATGGTGGTCATCTCTGGTCATAGCCCACTTCTGTCTCTTCCCCCCCTGTGTAGTGGAAAAGAGGGGGCTGGATTCAAGACTTACAGCGTTTGAAAATGTTGGAGGGAAAGGGGGAGTGACATGCAGACGCAGGGGGCCCTTGAACCCCATGTGTTTTTGGAAGATCTGTTTTGTACTGCACCAAATAGGGGTGCCTAAAATACACATCATGTCCCAGAACAATACCCCAAATTTTTCAAAAGGATTTGTGCGCAGGGACAGCCTTGAGGCGGCAGAGGGGCCGGGCCCCCGGGGGTCCAATCGAGCAGAATAGACCCAGGGGCGTTGGGGGCCCCCATCGCCTGGGGAGACCCAGAGGAAATGCCCTCTTTTTTAGAGAAAAAAGGGTTTGAAAGGTGATTGTATCGGGGAAGTCCAAGTGCTGACAGTCGACACGCAGTCTTAAAGGGGGAGCGGGCCCTTTTTGTTGTTGAAAACACATAAAGATTGGAGTTTGGGTTGAACCGGGGTCCTCCAGTCTGAATGATACATCATGTCCCAGAAAAATATCCGAATTTTTTGTCAAAAGGTTTTTCTGATGGAAAAGTTTTGACAGGCATGGGTCCGGGCCCCGGGTCCATGACAGAAAACCCTTGGGGTTGGGCCCCCATTTGGGCCTGGTTTGAGGACTCCAGAAGGAATTCCCTTTTTTTCAAGAAAAATAATTGAAAGGGTTATTTATTTTTGGAACCAATTGTGGAAGCATGCCTGTCGTTGAAAACCCCCTGGAAGGGCCTTTTTGGTTGAAAATGAAGATCCCTAAAGGTAAAAGCAAACAAATACTGACAGTCCCCTTCAGAAGAGGAGCTGAAAAAAACGCATTAGTCAAACAATAACGTGAAGCAGGAACTGAGGGGGGCATCTGGGGGAAAGAAGAGTAAATTGGGTTTGGGAACCATGGGGGTTTTTTCCAGATAGGGCGCATTAACAGTCGGGGTCTTCACCAATATACTCTGCGGTTCTCCTTTTTTGGACTTTTTTTCACAGGGAAAAAAAGGGTTTGCAGGGGGAACCAGGGGGAAAGAGTACCCCTGCATTTAAAAGAGACGAATTTTAGCCTTCAGTCCATCTTCTTGACCAGCTTGAGGGATACGTGAGAGCAGGGGAGGGGACTCCCCTTTAGGTACACTGCACTGGGGAACAGGAAAGGGGGCCAACACATCTGGCCTTGTGACCAAAGTCCTGGAGGGGGTTAAAAATACAGATGAATCCAAAAAAAAAAGAAGGCTTGGGTTTAAAAACATCACGAAAGGGAGGGCCTCAATGCACACGGGAAAGACCCATCTTTTGATCCTGGATCCCGTAAATTAAGCCCATACCTCAAGAGAACTGAATGTTGGCCCCATCATTGAAGTAAAATCTGCCCCAATAATTAACTGGGCAGGTCAGAAACAAGGAAACGGACACAAGTCAGGAAAGGGACCACATTAATTGGGACAGTGAGGGGCACTTATGAAGCGACCCCCCAAACCCCAATACAATTTAGGGGGTTTAAGGGGACGGACCCAGAAGGGAGGTTCTTTTCTTTCAATTACAGAGGGGGCCGCACCAGTTCCCCAAAAAGGGTTGGGGGGGTCCCTACAGGATACCTACCCCATAGGGCCCCACACCCCCACCGTTGGGAAAGGGGGCACCAGCTGGCCACACCCCCATTGGGGCCCCTCCCTCATAGGCGTCCGTATTGCTGTTGTTGTGGTGGCCGGAATCGGCATGGCAAACTCTTTTAATGGCCAACCTAAACATCCCAGCAGATGGGGGGCCTCTAACGTTTTGCACTCCGGCGGTGAGGACAATGGCCTACAACTTTTTGGGGGTGGGGCACATACCATCACAGGGTTTAACACTTCTTTTCCCCCTTTTTTTTTCTTACTTGGTTTAAACCCCTTTTGGAATCCCTTTACCCCGCCAGGGGTTCTTTTTCTCTGACCATAAGCCCGGTCTTGTACGCAGGACCAACTCTGAGTCATCTTCTAAGCCATCTACAGGGCTCTCCCCTAGCAAGGAAATTGGATCTTGTTTTGAGTAAGAACCCTAGGTCCTCATACTGCTGGCTCAATTTTACCTCAAAAAACATCAAAGCTTCTCCTGGACTTTCTGTACTCCGCAAGTGGGGGCTTGGTCCTTAGACAGGTCTGTGCCCCAGATCTTGAGCTGTCACAAAAGGGTAATCCAGACTCAAAAAAAAAATATAAATCCAAAGGGTTTAGATATTTCTGGATTGTGGGGGGAATCAACAAGGTTCTGACAAGCACCAGGCTCTAAATCTTTCCAATTTGCCCCCAAAATTTGCCTGGGTTTTTGGGCAAATTTCTTTGAAACTGCATGGGGAATTTTATGGTCGGCAATTAAATGGGTAGCAAACTATCTGTTTGGGGTAAATGCAAAAAAAAGGGGCGGGGGAGCTGCTTTTGGGGGCATCAGGACTACCCACTGGTTGGCTGGTACTGGGTACAGGCTTTTTTCCTTATCGAGGGGCTCATTTTCTGTGAAAAACTCAAAGTCCTTACCCCCTTTCAAATTTCGCTGATCCCCCCCGGGGAAGAAAAACAATCCTAACCCACTAATTACATTTCTCATTTTTGGTAATAAAATTGGAACATGCATGTAGAAGAACCCTTATACATTCATTTAAAGGAAAATTATAAAAACCCGAGGAAAATGGGGAGAGATGGAACGATTTTCACCTGTCCAACCCTACTTTTTACTCATCAAAAGTAAAGAAATTTGGAAAAAACAGTTTTGGTGGGTAGTTTCATTGTCATGATGCTTACCGCTGTTAATTGGACCCACAGCATGAATCTGATACAAACAAGGAGATCTCCGCACTAGGGGAATAGCGGGCCCCCGTTATCTATTCCCCCCCGTTTCCCGAATACCTTCACAATCTTCGTTTTGGGCTTCTGAACCAGTTTTTTCCATAAGGGTCTCTGCCAATCCCCCCGGGGCGAAATTGGGTATTTGGCGGGGTTTAAAATGGCCTGACCCTATGGGTCAATATCCCCCCGTCCATGGAAAAAAAAACTTGTCCCCCAGTTCCGTTGTCAACATGCAACTAAGCTTAGGACCCTTTCCTTTACTGTAGACACCCCTGGAAGGTTACAATGATTAGGGGGCCAAAAAACCCATTCCCCGGAACCCCCCCGAGGAATGGGGGGGTGCTACTCACTTTTGGGGCATCCCCCCCCCTTCAAGGTTCCCGGGCCTTTGGGGGGCCGAGAGGCGTTTCCTCTGTTCTTCAACCTCCCAAAACCATGACTGGTAAAAGGGCAGGTGGATCGGGTGTGGGGGGGGTGCCGGGGTGTGACACAGGGACCCTGGGGAAAGGGGCAACACGAGTCCCTGATAAACTGTCCCCTTGGGATGTAAACCCAAGGGGGAAAAGGGGGGGGGCTAGGGGGGGGTTCGGCTAGCCTTAGGGGGGGGGCTCTTGGTCCCCACAACTCTTACAATCCTCCCCCATTTAGGGTTTTGCGTTCCACATGCACTACAGGTCCCCCCCACGGGTCCCCCCAGAGCCGCCATTAAGGGCGGTGGCGCATGGGTTCTTTTCAAAACAAACGCTTTTTAAAAACCTTTTCATATAACCCTACAGTTTTTTTTATCATTATCATCCCCCCCCACTGCCCCCACTTCCACAAAACTTCCTTTGCAAACATTTGGCCCCCGGAGGTAGCCTGTGCCATTTTTCCCGCCATCCCTTATCGGGGCAATTTTCCCTTTGAAATCCTATTACCCTGCCCCTTGGAGGGTGCAATCTGCCCTTCTTTTTTCAATCCCACCAACGTATAATTTTACAGGCATTTGTAACATAACCTTTTTCCTTCTTTTCCAAAACAACTCCCCTTACAGTTCCTGCCCCTTTAGGCAAATTATGCCTTTTCGAAAAAGATTAAACTTTTGGTGTTTAAAATTTTGGGGGGTCTCCAATCCCAAAAGACTACCAGCCGTGGGTACCGGCCTGTGCCCCGGGTCCGGTCCTCACAAACGGGTTCTACAAAAAATAAAAAATCCCTAACTTAACCAAAAAGCCCACCCTTTGTTTCCACAAGTTGGACCGTACCCCCCGGGTCTTTTTTCAAACATATAATGTATACATATATATATCCCCGGAACAATCCCATGAATTAGCCCCCTCCCCGGGCCCACCTAATATTCTAAAACACAGATCTTGTCCTAAAATAACCCGGGGCTCCCTTCCACTCAACAATTTTAAACCCTTTGAGACTGTCAGGTTCCCACAAATTTCAGCAACCATACCGGGGAAAGGGGTTCGGACTAAAAACAGTGACAACCAACTACTGGGAAATCACAGCAAAACAATTCGGGACGTGCCCGGCTGGACCAAGTTTCAGGCGATCACTTTATTGTGACCCCCCCCGCGGACCAATCCACAACAATCACTAACCGGGAGACATCAAAAGGCCAACGCAGTTAAAAAACACATAGTTATCAAATCACCGTGAACCCCCTTTGAGGCTCAGCCCAATTTTATATCCCCGGTCCCCCCGGCGCCCAGCAGTGTTCGGGGCCTCGGGGGGCCTGGATCCACCCCAGGCCACGCCTCACGTTGCGGGCCAAAGTGTCGGGGGTCTTTACCAACACTGGGGTCACCCGTTTTCCCGGTACTCCAAATCACATCAGGGGGAAAAGTTCGGCCGATTGAAACTGATCAGACCAGAGTTCTGGTTCGAATCCATTCATTTCCAATAAATTTTGCAAACAATGCATTACCCATATTTGTATGATTCGAATCAAAAAAAGCGCGGCGCGATAGGGGCAGAGGAACGGAGTATTCCATATTTAGGCAGCTTCTGAGAGATTTCATTGGGCCATGTTGTCTCTGTTTGAAAGTCTCGGAATGCATCAGCCGAAACTTTGTATTTTATTTCCAGTAAAACGAAAATTAAGGAAGGGAGACGATAACCAAATCCCCCATCCTGGAAAACTAAACAAGATGTTACATCCTGGGGCTGCAACCACTTTTAAAGCCTTCAAATTTTCGTATCTTCCTCACAAAATGGAATCTGCCAAGCGAAACCTTTTTAAGGAAAAAGCTTGGGATTTTCTATTTTGCATGCAACACAATATTTTTTCAAAACCCTTACCTTCACCCTAACTCTGCACCGTCTCTCCACCCCCCCACTAACCCTGCCTCTCCCCCTGTCAAACCCTACACGGGTCCCATTTCCCAGCAACCATTCAAAAAAACAACCCCTGACCTACAAAAAACCCCCCATAACCCTCCCCCCATACCTCGCTCTATTCTCCAGATACCCCCCCCGCAATCTCCGCTCCTCACAGACCTTCTTCTCTGCTCTCCCTCTCACTCTTCACATAACCCCCAAAACTTTGCTCTGCTTTCCCCCCATTCTCGGAACCATTACTGCAAAACACAACTCTCCCCAATTTTTACCAGCTTCAAAGGAAAAACCAAAAAACCCACTCTTCAGGATGTTTTATAACCTATAATAACCCCAACCAAACACCCGCCACAAAAAACTTTCGCCCCCACCTTTGGCCCTCCCCCTCCTTCCTTGTAGATTGAAAGCCGTCCGGACGGGGGTCCTCTCCCCCCTTGCAGTTTTCTTTTACTGTTTTTTGTTCAACTTTTGTTATTATTAATTCCCCTTGAATTACAGGCCCGGAATAAATGCGCTTTTAAAAAATAATAAAAATCAGGGGGGGAAAGGGCAGATTTTAAGGATATTGAAGGGGACCAGGGGCTAGGGGGGCCACAAGAAGGATGTGCAATACCCTAGGCGAGTTTGGGGGCAGGGACAAGAATTTTTTGTGCTCTAAAAGGGAAGGGAATGAGCGGTTTCCGGGAGATTTTTTTCAAGGGGAGACAAGGGAAAGGTTTTGGATTTTGGGGTTTGAAAGGTCAGTTTGGAGTCAAGGGTTTTCCCAAGGAGGGGACTTGTGGAGTCAGTGAAAGGGGAACAGAAATTGGAATGATTAGTGTGGGGCGATTTCGTTGGCCACGACACGGGGGGATGGCGATACCACCATCATCGACAAGAATTTTGATGGTCGTGAAAATTATGATCGAGACCATTAAATCATGGGGGAAACAACAACACCTTCAATTCTTACACTCAAACAGGGGTGGGGAAGCTGGGAAATTTAAAATCCCCAACAGTCAAATGGGTACTGCAAAACTTTTGGAACACCTTGGTTATAAAAGCCACAAAAAAAAATACAGACCATTCATATCCCTTCTTGCAGCAAGCATGACCCTTAAACCTCATGACCCAGCCCCAAATTAAAAAGTGCCAAAAGGCAGTAAATTTGAACCAACATTTTACTTGAACTGGACATTGAATATCCCTGCCTGGGCCACACAGAGCCCCAAACCGCAGACCCCAGATTAAAAAATTCCCCGGGAAAAAGGATCTTTTAACCACATTTTTGTTTTACGGAATTACAAAACTGTCCTGGGGGACAGCATAGCCCCAAACCTGCAAACCCCAGATTAAAAAGTGCCCGGGGAAAAGGTTTCCCAAATTCAACCCCCATTTTATTTTCACTGGACATTGACTAAACTTTTCCGGGGCCCCACAGAAAGACCCCCAAACCTGCATAAACCCCAGTTTAAAAAAAGTGCCGAAAAATGAGTTTTTTTAAACCAAACCATTTTATTTTTCCACGGCCCATTGACAAAACCTGCCCGGGGCCACACTAAGCCCCAAACCTGCATGACCCCCAGATTAAAAAGTGCCGGAAAAAGGGGTTTTTTCAACCACCATTTTATTTTTCACGGGGATTTTTGACTTTTCCCTTTTTTTTGGCCACACATGAGCCCCAAACCTGCATGACCCCCAGATTAAAAAAGTGCCGGAAAAAGGGAGTTTTTTAAAACCACCTTTTAAAAAGTTTCATTTGGACAAAGACTATCCCTGACCGGCCACGCATGACCCAAAAACCCTTGAAATGCCCCCAAATTTTAAAAAAGGGGCCGGGAAAAAGGAGTTTTTTCAACCACCATTTTTAGTTTCACGGGCCCCCCCATTGACAAACCCGTCCTGGGCCACGGGGAATGACCCCAAAAACCTTTCAGGACCCCAGTTTAAAAAAGGCCCGGGAAAAAAGGGAGCCCTTTAAAACCCACCTTTTTAGTTTCACTGGACATTGACTAAAACCGGGCCCCGGGGGCCACAGAAATTACCCCCAAAAACCTACATGACCCCCAAAATTAAAAAGTCCCCGAAAAAAGGAGTCTTTCAACCACCATTTTATTTTTAAAATTTCACTGAACATATACCCCCCCTTTCCCCTGGGTAGCGCTTGCCCCCAGTATAACGGGCCGGCCCAATTTGGGAGCTTCCCCTTGGGAAATACGGGGGTTAATGCCCCGTTCCCCCCCCAGGTGCCCTTTTTCTTGGAAATTTTTTTTCCCCTAAATTTTAAACTCAACGTGCTGGAGGAAATTGTCTCTTCCTTTTTTCCCTCGCCGGGGGCTCCATACTCCATGTCCCTGAATAACCTACATCTTTTTCAATTTTTCCTGTACCTCCCTTGTAAAAATTCAGGGGAATTTTTTTACCAGCTTTTTTTGTAAAATTCAAGTTTTTAGTATTTTAAAATTCTAAAAAAAATTTTTAAAATAGGATGGAATCCCCCAAAGTCTTTGTTTTTCTTTTTTAATTGTTTTTAAATGGGTTTTCTCAATACAGGGATTGATAGCTATGTTTTAAAAATCTTGCAAAAACAAGTTCCCTTTTTTCAATATGTGTGCATTAACAGTATCCCCCTATTCCTGTTTCTGACAGCACCAACCCCCCTTGAGCCATCTTTTACAATTTTGAAGAACAAATGTTTTGGGAAAAAACAACAAATTTTTTTTTAATAGGGCCTGTAGTAAAAACTGCAGTCACAGCAAAATTTACCCCAAAAATTCAAAGCATGACCCGTACCACTTTGGGCAATTTTTGAAGAACAAAAGTCCGTTAGAAAAAAACAAATTTTTTTT
>JAODAL010036356.1:0-41793 GCA_025379985.1 Phyllomedusa bahiana
ACCAACCAGTCTTTTACCTATCAGGATCGGTCAAACAGGTCTGTAGCTATAGTGACCTGAGGAGCTGATGCAGCCCATACAAGAGGGGATATCTAGGAATACGTAGGACACTGTTAATGGACATATATTGCAAAGTGACTTGTTTTTGCAAGATCTTTAATATAAAAAGCAATCCTTGTAGTGAGACAACTCCTTTAAGTCTTTTGAATAAACTGTTAGTGGCAAAATAAAATTGGATGGGCCTATCTCTGTCAAGTTTTAGATGATAAATCATCTGGATATATTTTCAGAAAATATTATGGTAACAATTTATCATGCGGGTTTAATATGATCTTAGCAATAAATGGTAGCACTTACATTAAAAATGGATCAATCTGCATCCACATGCAGTAAACATTGCGTTCTGCTCCATAAACATTAGTATGGAAAGGTCAGCCCTAATGCTTCTAGAGTTTAAGCATGCTCAAATTTCTTATTAAAATGAGATTAGTATATGTAATAAAATGATAACTCAGCTTAAAATGCATTATTTCACAGGGATGACATGAAAGTGTCTTTTATTAGAACAATTTTAATTATGTCTTTATATTACATCTGACACATTTTATAGTTTTATGCAAATGAAAGTTGTGAGACCAATTCTTGTTTTTCCCTTTCATTTTCCTTTGTTATTGGCAGTCTAGTCCCCTATGACTTTGGTGTAGACCATGTAAAAAGTGGAAATCCCCATTAGAATCTCTGCAATAATAATTACTAATGGGATTTTCAGGACTATTATGAAAGAGGCATAAACAGTTATTGCAATGAAGACTATTTGTGTGGCACAATAGACATCAAACATCTCTCTTTTAAATGGTGTATAAAGGAAATGAAAATCAAGAAAAAAATAATAAAACTGCACGGAAAGAACTGAAAATGATTCAGTAAATGTTCAATAAAACAATAGTTTTGTGTGGCTGCTCAAAATTATGTTACAATTAAAGGAAATGTGCAAGTGAGTCGTTAAATGCAAGGAAAGAAGATCAAGCTATATTTTTATTTTATCTTTAGCTGATAATATGACGGGCTGCAATCCATTCATTTTTACCTAATGGACACCCTAAATACAGAACATTTTGCCACAGCCACCATTGTATGGTGACAATTAGGAAGATTCTAGGTTTCATTTTCCTGGAACCCTCTGGAAGATGAATAGTGTAATTTAATTGGTTGATATGGGCACTTGCTCCATTTCCCTTTGTATTGGCTTAAATAAATCTTCCAAAATTGTGGAACTATTTGGCTTAAGCATGGCAGCTACCAATAGTTGCTGTTTTTGGAATCTTTTTGAGGCACAACATTATCTCACTCCAACAAACCTCATCTCAAAACATGTGACATTGACTTTTAAGTGGAATGAAACCTAAAAATCTTACGTTGCTAGATGCTTTGTACATCATGAACATGAAGTCTAGCTGCAGCTTCATAAGCATATTGGCCATATAACAATGTAACCTTGACTGCTGATTGCTTCTGTAATATTCTTGTACTAAGGAAAGCAGTTCAGAAACAAGTTAAAATCAGCTTTACATAACATATACTGAGTTATTTTAGGTTCTGTAAATTAAACATATGCCTGCATATACTGTTCACTTCAGCAAAACCCTTTTCTATTATGAAACATTACGTACCCTATGCTTGCTAATCCACTTCCCTTTAGGGGTTTAAAAGAATGTAATGTACTGGGGGGTTGCTGTGTGACCCCTTTTAAATTGTACCCTCTTTAAAGTTTACCAAATGTTCCCTTTTTTGGTTCAACACTGATCTGACTGGACTTTAAAGAAAAAAAAATTAGGTTTCGGGGTATCTTGAGCCAAAAATTTTTCACTCTGACCCTAACCATACAACTGTAACTATAACCCTAAACAGAAGCTGGGATTAGAGTCAGGTTTTTTTTTACTGATGTGTAAGGGTTTACTTGCCGTGGCACTTCTGATTTATACATAAATCATTGATAAAGTATCTAATCTACCATTTATTAGAAAGATACCTTTCAGTATTCATTATAGCACAATACTCAATTTTTATCTTGTTCAGTCAGGGCACATACAGTCATATGAAAAAGTTTGGGCACCCCTATTAATCTAAATCATTTTTAGTTCTAAATTTTGGGTGTTTGCAACAGCCTTTTCAATTTGTTTAATCTAATAACTAATATTGCACATTTTGTGTTAGTACAAAAACCTCATTTCAACCCGGAAAAATATTTCTGGGGTCCATCAGTTATTAGATATATCAAATTAAATGGCTGTTGCAAAACACCCAAATTTTTAGAACTAAAAAATTATTAAATTAATAGGGGTCCCCCAAAATTTTTTTATATGATTTAAGTATGTTACTCCAACAGATGTAAAAAGAAGCTGAGGATATTGTATTTCCCCAGTCTGATACTTTCTTGTTTCCTCCTTGTTTTCTCTCTAGAATTTGGGCATGAATACCTGTCCCTGCTTATCACTACGGATAAACCCAACCACCAGATTATAAAAAGAGATAGTGTTGCAAAAGGGAACCTTAAAGGGGGGATTTTCCCCCCATCTGTTTTTACAGAGCCTCTTAAAAAGTCAGTTTCAAGCTTCAACCCCCGTTTAGGATTGTTCAAGGCTTTTTTTGGGGTGAAATTTTGTGCGTATCTCGCAGCGTACGGCCCAAAATTTTTGGGGAAATGTGCCCCCCTAATTACGGTAATCTTGCTCTCCAAAAAACTATGAATTCAAATTTTGAATTTTATTTTTGCGCGGGGAGTAAGTGACTGGTGGGCATGTCAATTATTCCGGCCCGAATAATGCATGTCTACGGGGCCGGCGGGGTGGCGCCCCATCTGCGCCTCGGGAGTACATGCTGATCAGCGCGAGCTCCCGAAACACATGATGTATTGCGGGCCCGTGTTTGGAATAGCCTTTGGGTGAGGGATTCTTCAGCATTAACTGTCATTTCAGCTCTGCTATTCCTAGCTGAGCCAATTATAGGGACAAAAAAGAATGAATCTTAAATCAAGGCTACAGGGCCCCAAAAGGGTTAAAAAATTTGTATTAAAATAAAAAAACAAGCTCATGTGTTGTAAAAACCTACAAGGGATATGGGGAACCGGGTTAACAGAGAGCTGGGCAATGAGGAAGGAATAGGTGGTCTTTAACCTAGAGAAACTTGTATAACAAAGGGAATAAGAACTCCTCTTCTCCCCCTGGGTTTTTGGGGAAAAATTTAAAGCAAGTATAGGGTAACAATCTTTAATTACCTTTGCCTACATGTTTAAAGCTAATTAATGTGGTGAGAAAACCCCTTTACCCCTTTAAAATAAAATAAGAATCTCTGTGTGTCATGCTTAGGTGTTTCCTCTCAATGTGGTTCATCAGCAGATGCCAGTTAAAGTTTAGATGATGAATTCAATATAATAATGGCTATGGCATCCAGCTTTGGCTTATAAAATAAGCATGTATGTAGAGGAATAATAAATTCAATTCAATAAAGGTGTATCCAGCACGGCATTTCAAATTTTCATTAAAAATGCAAAAAACTATTTGTGTACTTTTTCCGTGCTGGATACACCTTTATTGAATTGTGACTGTTGCCATTTCCTGGGACGGGTTCCTGTGCATGTGCGTAATACGGGACAGACTGGCTATCTATATTTATTCACAAAAAAAGGGCAGCCTGATTTTATCTGCTCTGTGTATTGGTATCTTAACCCCTTAACAACCACCCATTGTCTTTTGACAGCGGGCATTGCAGGCCATTCTGCAGCAACGTCAAAAGTCGACGCTGCAGAAAGAAGAGTTTTGCTGTGCTAGGAACAGAGCTGTAGTTAATGGCTCTGTTCCTCTAGCAGACTCTGTAAGTGTCGGGAAGCAAAGGAAACCTCTGATCACCAGCACTTAACCCTTTGAATGCTGCGGTCCGTGATCGCAGCATTATGAAAGAGCATTCCTCTGCTCCAACGGGTGATGAGGAATCCCGATGACCTGATGGAACTCAAGGATCAACTGTATAGTCAGTTTTGGGGAAATAGGGAAACCCCAGGGCTCTCTGTATAACAATCCTGCAGTCAGGGCACACTGTGTGCTGCCTTGACTGCTGCCTGTGTCAAACTGACACATATTGTAATGTATTAGCATATGTGAATATGCTTATACATTACTAAGTGTAGAAAAAATTGTACAACAGTTGTCCCTTAATGAGATTTTGAAAAAAGTAAAGTAAAATAAAGTAAAAAACCTAAAAAGTGTAAAAAAAGAATACAAATGTATATTTAATAACGTTATTGTGCATACATTATACACACAAAAAACCCTACAAATATTAGGTTTCTAATCAACTGAAATAACCTGTAATCCAACAGTTTATTTAGTATTAAATGTGAATGGTGTAAAAAAAAAAATTTTTTAAATAAATAATTTTTTTTTTTTAAATCACAGTGATTTATTTGTATACTTAAACTTCGACCCCCAAAAATACAATGCAACTGAGTAACTTAAAAGATAAAAAAAAGTACGATTGTTGAAACGCAAAGAAGCAAAAACTACCAACTTTAGCTAGTCGTTAAGTACTTTTCAGATGTTCGGCTTAAGGGTTAAACAGTGGGGTTCTCCATTTGGTTTTCTGAAAATACAGTAAAATCTATTGTCTGTTTCCCATTTTTTCCCACGGTTTTCCCTTTCTTCAGCTGCACAGGAAGGCATTTCTGAAGTACAGTGGACTGAGTACAACATTCACTCTGCAAATCCAGTACATGTCATTATGGTTATTTATTTATTTGTTATGCTTTATTATGTTACTGTGATAATTATGAGATTCTTGTTAGTATTTTGTAAAAAAAATTAGCAGAGACGTAGCTAACTTTAACTTGATATTTAACGCATTACATCCAATGACGCAGCAAACTTTAAAATGACTTCTGACACAACATATACAATTGAAAATGTCAAATTAAAGTTTGCTATATCTGTTTTTTAGGCCAGGTTCACATCTATATTGGCGAAGGCAGAGCTGGCTCCATTAAATGAAGGATACCAACGGGTCCTGAAGGACTCCATTGACTACTATGGGTCCATTGAGTTACCGATGTAGTGGCCACCAATTTAATGGAAAAAAATATCACTGCATGCTGAACTATTTTTTTCCATAATTTTTAAGGGAATCTGTGCCAAAGTCCTGAAACTGAACCACTGACGAAGATGAGAACTTAGCCTTATTGCCTCTTTTTGTACTTATCAAACTCCTCTCCTATTTTCCTAAAGCTCTTGCACTAATCACTCACTCTCAACCCACTGGTGAAAAGCATCTTTAGAAGGCCAAAGATAAAAAGGGATTTATTCACCGAGCGTTCAGGTTACAGTTGCTGCTCATAGGTGAGGGGAGGAGAAGATAAAATAGGAAGGCTGAGAGAGAGGCATAAACACACAGAAATGCTGGTACCTTTACTAATTGTGTCATTGCAGCATTCAGAGATATTGTTAAAGACACAGGATTTCGTCTGCAGTGTACTGTATATGGGAGACATCATAGCAGTTTTTCACCACCCACTTTGGAGCTGAGCACAGGCAAAACTGACAATTACAGATGGAACCTACACAGTTAAAAACTTCTGTAAAATGCATGATAAAAGTCATGATGACCAGAAATACTGTTATTCTTCATGAACACACGACAGCTTATTCTGAAAAGGCGCCTGAAATGACATTTACACTTTAATATTGCTGCCATAATAAATGGACTTCAAGCTATTATTTACTAGGGTGTTCAAGATATTTTTCACAATCTCTTCTCAGCTCCACAACTGAAGAGCTTGTATTGTACTGTCATGCAAAAGAATCAGTCATTGCATCGGAACCATTCAGTGGCACCTGATAAAAATCTTGCTTGCTTAAATGAGAACCTGCCTAAATCAAACTTATCTGAGGACTTTACCTATATAAACGACAGAATTTTGTGACACTACTATCGTAATGTTTTAAAGGGAGTTAAGCTTAAAAAAAAATGACGGGGAAACCCCTGCAAAAAAGGGGAAAGGGGTTAAAAAATGTGGGGGCCCCCCCCTTTTAGAAAAAAAAATATCATTTTTTTTTTTTAACCGTCCCAAAGGAAAACCCCCCAAAATGCCAGTAAAAACCCCTTAGTTTAAAAAAACCCCTTTTAAAATCATACATCTTAGTCTAAGCTTCCCCATATTTTCATTAAAATTTGGGATTTAAAGGGGAAAAGAGTAAAGGTAAAAAAAAGGGGTTCTCTGGTTTTAAAAAGGGTGTTAGATGGGAAGCTGACCAAAAATGGAAAACCCAAAGGGAAATGTGGTTTTTTTTTTGTACTGAATAATGTTGGGAGAAACCCCAAAAAAAAAAAACTTTATGACCATTCATGATTTTAAAACTGGGCTAAGAACAAAACAGAAATTTTTTTTTAAATTTAAAGTAAACTTTGTTTTGTTTAAAGGGTCTTTCCAAATAAATTAAATTTTTAACCCCAAAATAAAAAGGGGAGGTTTTTGGAATTTTTTAACCAAAAAGGGGGAAAAAAGGGAAAAACAATATAAAAAAAAAGGCGGGGCAATTATAAAAAATTTTTCTAAAAGGTACAAAAAAAAATTGGAGCAAAAATTGGGGCAATGATAAAAACTTTTGCAACCCAAAAAATTTGGGGGAAAAAAAGTAATTTTTAACCTAAACGGGTTATAAATTCCCCAATTTTTAAATCACTAAAAAGGGGAAAAGTTAAGCTTGAAAAAGCAAAAGGGGGGTTTATGGTAAAAAATTTGTCAGGGCCCCCTACATTGAGGGGCCCCAAAAATTTTTAAAGGGGGAATTTTGGGAAATTTGTGTTATCTTATTGAACCTAAAAAATGTTAAAATTTTTGGGACTGAGTGATTTAGAAAATCTAAGCCTCTTAAAATTTATATTTACAGAGGGAGGAATTTTTTGGCTAAATTTCCAAAAACGTTTTGGGGTTTTGGGAAAAAATGTGCCTTCTATACCCCCTAATTATTATGTCTTAAGAGGAAAATGTTTTAAAACCCAAAACACTTCGGGGTAAAAAGGGAAAAGGAAAAAAATTGATTCCGGCAATAAGTGAAATTTTATAACAACCAGGGGGAAACACCAAATGGAGCCCTTAAACCTCTTTTAAATTTTTTTAAAAATTCTTGTTCCTACGTTAGGGCCCCCCCAAAAAGTGCAAAAAGTTTTTTGGGGGATCCCCCGGGTGCAGAAAGTGAAAAAAGGAAAAAGGGTGTTAAAAAGCTTTCTCAAAAAAAACAGTTTTGCCATTCGGGTCAAAAAAAATTTCATACAACTTTTTTTCGGGGTTTTTTATTTTTTAGGTTTTCCCAGGTTTAAAATTTTCATTACAAAAAATTTTGGTGGGAGTTATATAGTTAAAATTTTTGTTTTATAAAAGGGGCCCTTTTTGGAACTTTAACTTTGGGAAAAAAGTTTCAGGTCTTTAAAAAACCAGGTAAACCCCAAATTTTAAAGTAATTTTGGGAAAATTGGGGTTAGTTAATTCATTGAATAAATTTTCCCACCATAACAAAAGGATATGAAAAAATTTGAGAAATGCTTAGGTTTTGGAAAAATTGGGGAAGCATAAATATGTAGGGAAAATTGTAACACCCCGGAAGGGGGCCAAAATTTTTAGAAAAACGTTTTACTTCCAATCCCCAACCCCCTTTTCCCACACCCAAAAAGGGGGGACACTTAAATTTATGTTTTTTGTATTTAAAGCGTCCCAGAAAATTTTTTTTTTTTAGAGCCCCCCCTTTGACCCCCAAAATAGGGTTGTTCATTTTTGGGAACCCAAAGGGAAATTAACTTCATAAAATGATTACAAGCCTTGTTGAAAACAAAAACCTATTTTTTTGAGGCCCAAAAATTGCTTAACCTATGGGTGGGGAAAATGAAAGCCAAACATAAAAAACCCCAAAAAATATTTTTGGGAAGGGGAATTCTCTCAAGGTTGCCCCCCTTGGCTGATTAAATTAATTTTTTTTAGGGATATTAACAAAAAAAATTTTTGAAAGAATGTACTACCCAAAATTTTAAAATTCCCTTTGGGCCTCCCGTTGGAAACAAAAAAATTTTTTAGGGGTGCAAAACCCAGCGAAAAACCTCAATGGGGGGGCCCAGTTTTTAACTCGTGAAAATAATGTCAGGAGTTAAAAACCTTACTATAAAAGTGTCCCTTTTTACCCCAAGGATAACCCCAGGGCTTTAAAACTTTTATTTTTTTTTTTTTTACGGTGAGTTTTGTTATTTTGTTTATTAAAACCCTAACGGCCCATTTTTTAAAAGGGTAAAAAGGGCCCCAATCTTTAACCAATTTTAAAATCGGGGCCCAATGGGAATCAAATATTTATCTTGACAGGGAAGAAAATCCCATTTTAAAGACCAATCAGTATGGGAAAAAAAGTTTTTTGGAGTGTTTAAAACCTGGAGGTTTTTGGGCCAAAACTTCTGATAAAAAAACTGTGATCTCCCTTTTTTCAGCACAACCACCCAAAAGGGTTTTACAAAAATTTAGGGGCCCGAAAAAAAAAACATCGTGAAGTTTTGTGGGGGAAAATCCCTTTGGATGCCAGGGGTTAAAAGGAAAATGGGCAGAGGGGACTATAAAAAACAACATACCGGGCCACCCTTAAACACCGGTGGGGGAAAACATCTTAACCCTTTAGGGAATTTGGGAGGAGAGGGGTTTAAGAGAAAAAACCAAGGGGGCCATCCTTTAAATTTTAAAAACAGGCGGGGGTCCAAGGGGGTAAAGGAAAGGGCAAAAAAAAAATTTTGCCTGTTGATGGTTTAAAATTTTGCTGCCCATTTCTTTTAAAATCAGATTTGGGTAACCGGGGAAACAGGCCCCACCCCCCTTGTTCCTTTAAATTTGGGGGGGGTTTGTCAGGTTTTTTTTTCCCCACCCCCCCCCCCCCCCCCCCCCCCCTTCAAAAACCTACTTTTTAATCAAGCCAAAAAATTTTAGGAGTTCGAAAAAAAGGGGGGGTAAACCCTTTTTTTTACAGGTTAATAAAAAGTGGCGGGGGTTTTAAGGTAATTCAACATAACAAAGTTTTATTAAATAACCAAAACTTTTTTGTGGTGTGTAATTTTCTTTATCAATAAGGGTGGATTCACATCTGTGTTGAAGGTTCCGTTCTGAACCTTGGTCATAATTTCTAGCAGGACTGATGAAAGAAATTGTAGTCATAGGGGTCCGTTAGGCCACAGAGATTATAATGGCTGGATTCAAAACTACATTTTGAAATCCGTCCAAAATCGATGTATTTGTGGAAAAAAAAAACAAAGACCAAAAAAATATGATTATCCATTTCTTTTAACTGATCCTTCACAGATACCTTGACAGTCAGTTTGTCTCAGTTTTTCAGCAGTTCAAAATGGATGTTTTTCTTTTTCGGTCTGATATTTCTGCACATGAAATTAAAAATGGATCTGTTAAACAGGGAGAAAAACAGACCCAAATGTATGACCGTTTGGGGTGAATGGAGTGGAGCATAACTGAACTGAACTGATGGCTTTAAAATCAATGGCAGACCAATCCTTTCTGTTTTTAGTGCCTCAAAACAGAAAGGAAAAACGGATTTTACAATGCAAGTGTGAATCCACCTTAAGTATAGGATAATACTATACAATATAAACTGTTTATCATATTATCATATTTTCTGATGTTCTCACTCCATTTTCCATGGCATGTCATGCAAGACCCATTGGGGGAACTTTCTCAGACCAATGTTTTAAATCCTGGTCTTAATCCACAATATGCTTAAAGGGGTTTTGCCATGAAGTAAAATAGACGTGGGAATCTTGCAAACATTTTCACCTTTCATCATTATTAAAAATGTTGTATCATTTTGGTTTTAGATGCTACCTTAGTGATTCGCAGTATACAGCATGTCTCCAGGGGATACAACAAGTGACGAGAGCTCCTCAGTCTTGCCGCACATGCTCAGACATCTCCTATCAGATAGGTACTGTCAGTCTCTTCCCTTCTTAGTAATGACACAAACTCACTGCTGAGCGAGTGTTCAACCCCAGATGCTGTTATTCTAACCTTTCCTCTGTCCTCCTTACTAATTAGTCAAACAGCGCACATAAATAAAAGAAAAATGAAATCTCAATGTTGTTTTTGGGGCCCGAGAAAAAAAACCCCAAAACTTGGGTTTTGCAGGGCTTGAACCGGACCCCTGGCTGGAAGCAGAATTGCTACTACCTGATATTGTGCTGTCACGTGTTTACATTAACGCCTTTTTTACTAGAGTGAGCACACTGTGGGGAAAGGGATGGTTTATGTCAAGGTCACTGATATGCATTCAAAAAATCATACACCCCCCCTTTTTTAACAACTGAAAGATGAAAGGACAAAAACAGGCGTGAAAGTTTGGGTAAAACCCCTTTTATAAAACCCCCAAAATTATAAAAGGTTTCTACCCAAATGCATTTGGCACATGTTTTGACTATCTGTACATCAGAAAAGCAAATATATGTCAGCTATAAAAAGGAGTAGACATGTACTTTAATTTCCACCAATTTCTTCGATATAATAATGTATATTAAATCAGTTGGTCTATAGAAAGCCAAATCCCCTCCAACTTAGCCTCATCCTTTCTAAAAAGTGATGAGTGCAAAATAGCAAAACAAAATTCACAATTTTATGCTAACATTTTGCATGTGCCCAAAAACTACAAATTTTTTTAACACTGACCCAAAGCTCTTAATACATTTCCCTGGTTGTACTTTTGATATCTTAAAAATGTGTTTCCTCTCAGCTTCAGAATTAAGATATGTATACCTCTGTGTTTTTGTTTGTAAGTTACAAGAATTGACAAATAGATTGTTTTGTGAGGTAGACATTTTAATTGAAATGATTATGTAACATGGTGTGATATATTACCAAAATACAACTCGCGTTGTTTTACAATGAACACAATTCGTGGCTGAAAATAGTTTCATTTAAAGCAAGAAAACAAAGCATAAAATATATCAAAAAGGGAAATTAAACATATTTGTTTTCAGTGTGCTTCAAACTGCGAACCCGTTCATTAAAAAAATTTTTTTCTTGAGGCCCCTACGCTTTACAGAATTTTTAAATGATTTCTTTCCCTTCCCATAGCTGTTAATTACAAGTTTATGGGAAAGGGAAACATACAAAAAAAAGTCAAAACTATTTTTTATTTTATGAAAGTCGCAGCTTAATTGAAACTTTAAAAGGGTGTTATTTTAAAACAAGTAAGTTGGTCCCATATATTTTTATTTATTTATTATTTTAGGACCCTTGGTTCCCGGGGGCCTGACATTCGAGGGGGGTTCATAAATAACATTGGTCAAACAAGTCGAGGGGGACAATAAGTATCTAACAACTGGTTCAGGGGAGAGAGGGCCCCCGCCCGTGAGATTACGTTACTGCGACAACTATTCTAAGATTCCTTATGGGCCACACCGAAGCTCCTTCTTAGGCCATGTTCACACAAATTTTCGCGCCCAAAATGGCAAATTACGGGGGAAAAACCCCAGTCATTACGTAATCCCCCATTCTCATAAGAACTAGGATTACGTCTCCTCTCCCTGTCGGGGGAAACCGCCCGGGGGGGGGAGATAAAGACTTTTAATTACCAGCGGGTATACGCCCGCTGGTAAAACAACAATGGCCGGCGAAGTGTCGGCCCCCCGCTCAACTCCCCTTTTCCCGCCCGGGCCCCCCCTTCACAGGGTAATTGCGGGGGTTTAGTCCGCATTAAGCCATGTAAAATAGCCTTACAATTCTAAGTTTTTTATTGGGGGTTCTGTGTGGGACCAAAAATTTTTATTGAAAAGGTATGCATGAGGCATTAAGCAAATAAATATGAGTGGTCAACAGAAAGAATCCATGGCTTCAAAAGGACTGATGCCCCTTAAGCAATAGATATTCATAATTTCATTGGCTTTTTCATGGAGGGAAAATTCAATTTCCATTGGCTTTTTTACACTGGAAAACCCCCATTTAGTGTTATAAGAGAACACCATTTTCTAAAAAGAGATGATGCCATTTTGTATCCACTTTACTAAACTTACAAAAAATATCAAAATAGCAGACATTAGGGTTATTCTCACAAAGTTCTACATTTGGCAAGTGAGGGATTCCAGACCATTCTATTAAATGCCACTTAATAGCATCCATCATATTACTCATATTACAAAAAAAGCCACTTATGTTATAAAAAAGTATACAGTATATAAGTAGTGTAGAAAGAGGTAACTTGTATTCCATAGGTTGGTAGCACACATTTACTTTACAAATACTTCACACATACTTTTTACAGTCTACCGTCAGGAATAAAAAATTAATCACTGGAAAAAATAGACATAAAATGTAACCTTTAATAATCTTGTAAAATAGGACTATAGATAATCCATAAGGTCCAAAAGTAAGAGGGCTTACAGTGAACAGGAAAAATGGTGTGTGAGGATTAAATTTACACTATTACACACTATGCTACAGACTGCCTAGCAAACAATATGGGAACAACCTCGTAATTAAGGACAGCCCCACCCAGAACCTTGGCTAATTAGCCTTAGTGCTCTTTGATTAGCGGAGGCCCATTAGAATAACAATCTAATGATAAATTCCCAAAATAGTTTCCATCGCGTTGCCTTCCTAGGTAGTACAGGAATTCCTTATGGGACAATAGAATATGTGTGAACAGTAGAGAAGGCAGTGTCACACATAGATAGAAACAATAAGAACACAATTGCATATATTACAGGAATTTATTCATACAGAATGTCCTAGATATAAATACACACATAAAATATTTATATATATTTATATATATTAAATCACTGACTGAAGCAGAGGCACCAATCTGGCTATTATAGAATTAACCATTAATTAAATCACATTTACCCCAGAGAGTCTGTATGAGGCATAAACTAGCCAGTTTGCATGCCACTGCAGTGAACTGGAACATAGAAGTGGGCTCCCACTTACAGGCGCTTAAGTCCTCCAATTCTATAATCAAAAATATATACATCCAGTCTAAATGTCCTCATTAGATACACATCTCAGGTGTGAATGGTGAGCAGGTGTATTAAATTTGGTGTTGTCGCGCTGACAGTCTCTAAGACTGGAAGTTCATAATGGCACCTAATGTCAAAGAATTATCTGAGGATCTGAAAAAAAGAATTGTTGCTCTATGTAAAGATGTCTTAGGCTATAAGAAGATTGCCAACACCCTGAAACTGAGCTGCAGCACAGTGGCCAAGACCATATGGTGGTATTACAAGATACGTTCCACTCAGAACAGGCCTCGCTATGGTCAACCAAAGTCATACCTAGAGATTGTCTTTTTAAAATAGACGTATGAGTTCCACCAGCATTGCTGCAGAGGTTAAAGGGGTGGGGTGTCAGCCTGTCAGTGCCCAGACCATACACCACAGACTACATAAAATTGCTTTGCTTGGCTATCGTCCCAGAAGGAAGCCTCTCCTAAAGATGATTCACAAGAAAGCCTGCAAGCAGTTTGCTGAAAACAAACAGACTAAGGACATGGATTAATGGAACCATTTCCTGTGGTCTGTTGAGACCAAGATAAAATTATTTGGTTCAGATGGTGTCAAGCGTGTGTGGCGGCAACCAGGTTAGGAGTGCAAAGACAAGTGTGTATTACTTATAGTCAACCATGGTGGTGGGAGTGTTATGGTTTGGAGCTGCATGAGTGCTCCTGGCTGTGGGGAGCTACAGTTCACTGAGGGAACCATGAATGCCAACAAGTACTGTGACAAACTGAAGCAGAGCATGACCCCTCCCCCCTTCGAAAACTGGGCCACAGGGCAGTATTCCAACATAATAACGATCACCAAAACATCTCAAAGATTACTGCTATCTTGCTAAAGAAAATGAGGGTAAAGGTGCTGAACTGGCCAAGCATGTCTCCAGACCTAAACTGTATTGAGCACTTCTGGGGTAACCTCAAATGGAAGGTAGAGGAGCACCAGGTCTCTAACATCCACCAGCTCCGTGTTGTTGTCATGGAGGAGTGGAAGAGCATTCCATGGGCCAACTGTGAAGCTCTAGTGAACTCCATGTCAAACAGAGTTAAGGCAGTGCTGAAAAATCATGGTGGCCACACAAAATATTAGACTGTAGACAAAATTTGGGGTGTACTCACTTTTTTTTGCCAGCGGTTTAGACATTGATGATTGTGTGTGAATTATTTTGAGGACACACCAAATTTACACTGTTATACAAGTTGTATACTAAATACTTTACATTGTATCAAATTGTCATATCTTCAGTGTTGTCCCATGCAATGATATAATACAATATTTACAAAAATGTGATGGATTATCACTGTCGTGAGATACTGTATGTTCACACCGTGTAATTTTAACATATACTCTGACACATAGTCTATGTTGGAATACATGTTAAAAACACGTGTATGACATATACCATTGTTTAATGGTAATACTTGCTGTTATTTATACTGTGATTAGCAGCAAGTATTTTTTCATCAACTATTCAGAACATATATAAGGATGCTTCTGTAATATTACAGTATTATAATTGTTTGGAGTGTATTCACTTTTTTGCCAGCGGTTTAGACATTGATGATTGTGTGTGAATTATTTTGAGGGCACACTAAATTTACACTGTTATACAAGCTGTACACTGATTACTTTACATTGTATCAAAGTGTTATATCTTCCGTGTTGTCCCATGAAAAGCTAAATACAATATTTACAAAAATGTGGGGGGTGTACTCACTTTAGTGAGATACTGTATACATAAATTTATACAGGCTTGGACTGGCTCACAGGGGAAACCCCAAGTGGGTCCCTGATCATGTAAGACCTGGAGTTACTTTTAATTTGCTTTTCTTTTTGGGGGTCGATTATGGAGCCCCCAAGTAGAGTTGATTTGTTGATTTATACGCTATATATACAGTGGTGCTTGAAAGTGTGTATCTATCTATCTAAACATAAACAAGTTATGGCTCTGGTTCTCAGAGGGGGAGGATGAAAAAATGAACAAAGGCCTAAACTGGGTGTGACACCAAGGGTTTAAGTTGTAAGATCTATTAAGACATAAAAAAGTATTACTGTATATTATATAAATGCCACACACAAATACACATATATTCTACTAAACTAAACTGCATAACTAGACAGTACTCAGGGGCGTAGCTACAAGGGGTGCAGAGGTAGCAGTCGCTACCGGGCCCTGAAGCCAGAGGGGGCCCAAAAGCCCTCCTGCCATATAAGAAGACACCAGTATTGTAAATGGCGCATGGCAGCTGGGGGCCCCATTTCACTTTTTGTACCAGGGCCCAGGACCTTCAAGTTACGCCTCTGACAGTACTTATAGCATTGCTTGCAGATATGCTTTGTTGTTCTGATTAATATAGTGTGGTTACTTCAGTCAAAACAACTGCTAATATTCAGGCTCTCTTACAGTCTGTTCCAAAGACAGCAGCTAGATAACAAATCATTTGTCTGAGTATATTTCATCTGATACAACAGTTCAATTAGGTAGAGTCCTTCAGCAAGTCAGACAGGACATTAAATATGTTTTATTTCCAAGTTATTTGCATTCAACCAGAATACATGAACCTAGCTACAAATACCTGAATACCATGTTTATATTTCTTGCTATCAATGTTAAAAAAGGATTAAACAGACACTGAGCTGTAATTGACGATGAAGTAAGTTATTTATGTGTTTCTTAGCATTTTGTAGCATTTAATCAGCAACCTCCCAAAATACTTGTATATTTATATGTGTAGACATAAATAGTATCTGCAATAACAGCAATATGGTCAGACCATTCACAAATAGACCACTATATGAGAAGCTTAAAGTCGATCTTTTATCATCATATAGTTTTTTTAGGTCTCACAATTTTTTAATAGGTCCTTTATTTTTAAAAACAAAGCGTTAAGTCTCATACATAGAGATCAACTTAATTTTAGTTTAATATTTTTATCTTTACCTTCTGAGAACCATAACTTGCTTTTTCTTTTCTAAGCCATGTTCTTTTGATAGCATAATATTATGCCGGCTTCCTGGAGCAGCCATGAAACATGGGAGCTTGCTGCATACTAAGCCCTTCAAGGCAACCTGCCACATTGAACATGCTATCAGATCCGGCAGGATCATGTTATTGAGCAGAAGGAGCTGAGCAGATTGATTTTAAATTTTGTTGGAAAATATTTATTAACCCCTTAAAGGGGTTTTCTCACTGCAAGATTTTGCATTCATTTGAGCTTTTTCACTAGCTTAGATTTTCAAATTTAGCTTCACGCCGCCTCCCTGTCCCTGCTCCTCTTGAGTCCTCTTCTTCCTTCTGTGTGAGCAGTGGACGAGAGTGGATGCTACAGAGCTGTGATAGTCACCTCCCTCCCAGGCTCCACAAGTAATCCTTGTAACCAAAACATCTGTATTGTTGTAAACAGTTATAAATACAGCATGAAATGATTAAACAAATGTGAAAAATGCAAACTGTTTTACCTCCTGCCTGAAAAAAAGAGAGGGAGCAGAGTGTATAAGACGTATTATATGGGTGGGGAGCAGAATGTATAAGGGTGTGTTATATGAGTGAGGGAGAGCAGAGTGTATAAATGTGTGTTATATGAGTGAGGGGGAGCAGAGTGTATAAGGGTGTGTTATATGAGTGAGGGGGAGCAGAGTGTATAAGGGTGTGTTATATGAGTGAGGGGGAGCCGAGTGTATAAGGGTGTGTTATATGAGTGAGGGAGAGCAGAGTGTATAAATGTGTGTTATATGAGTGAGAGGGAGCAGAGTGTATAAGGGTGTGTTATATGGGAGGGGAAGCAGAGTGTATAAGGGTATGTTATATGGGTAGGGGGAGCAGAGTGTATAAGGTTGTGTTATATGGGTGGCTGGGTTTCAAAGTGTATGAGGTTGTGTTATATGGGTGGGGGGACCAGAGTGTATACGGGTGTGTTATATGGGTGGGGAGAGCAGAGTGTATAAGTTTGTGTTATATGGGTTGAGGGAGCAGAGTGTATAAGGGTTTGTTATATGGTGGGTGGAGCAGAGTGTATAAGGGTATGTTATAAGGGTGAGGGGAAGCAGAGTGTATAAGAGTGTGTTATAGGGGTTGGGGGAGTAGAGGGTATAAGGGTGTGTTATATGGGTGGGTGAAGTGAATGTGGCAGCTAAAGGGACTCAGTAATTGCCCAAATCCTTTACATTAGAGCTGTCACTGAGAGAAGAGTGGAGCGAAGCACTGAAGCTGTTTCACACAGCTCAGGGGGCAGTGGGCACAGAGTACAGGATAGCCAATCATTGTACAGGGGGCATGTCCTGACTAGGACTGAACTAAATATCATGCAGCCAATCGCAGCAAAGGGGGTATGGCCTGACCACAGGCTGCAGAATTACGGTCGTGTAGATACATAATATGTGTAGGGGTTTTGTGTGTGTGGAGTATCCACAATATTATTTAATTAATTTTATTTTATTATTGTTTATTTTTTTTATTTTTATGGGGTTTGTTCTACTTTGTATTTTTATCCCATTGAAGGATAATTATTTACCACTTTTTTTTTCACTTAGTAATGTATTAGCATATTCATGTATGCTAATATATTAGACTCTGTGTCAGTATGACACAGGCTGCAGTCATGGCAGCACACAGTGTGTCCTGACCGCAGGCTTGCTATACAGACAGCCCTGAGTCTACAATAGGTCCCCAGGGCTGACTGTACAGATATTCCCCAGCTCCATTGAGTCACTGGGAAACCCGATGACCTAATGGAGCTGGGGAATACCCTCGTTTAATGCCGCGTCCACGGACCACAGCAATCAAAGGGTTAAACGCCAGGAATATGAAAATTCATCCATTCCCCGGCGCTTACAGGCTTACAGAGACTAATCTGTAGTTAACAGCTCCGTTCCTAGAGAACATGCTGCGCTGGTAACCACAAAACCCCTCAAAAGACCTGCACTGCCCAAAAGACAGTGGGAGGTTGTTAAGAGGTTAACTGTTATAATCTGTTAATGCAACCCCTTTCTGAGTGCCGGTCACAATTTTTTGGTTCTTTTTCCTCTCCACCTTCCAAGAGCCATAACTTTTTTACTTTTCCATCTACATAGACATATAAAGGTTTCATTTTTGAAGGATAAGATGTAACATTTAATGGTGCTGTTGACTTTACCATAGAGGTGGGTTGAAATGTACAAAAAAAGTGCTTGTGTCATTTTTGCAGGGGTTTTGTTTTTATGGCCTTCACAAATTATGTGTTTTCTGTATTTTGTAGTTCAGCACTATTCGATGATACCAAATATGTAGGATGTTAGTTTTATTTTAGTACCCATATCCTGAGACCAATAACTTTTTTGTTTTTCACTTATGGAGCTGAGTGAGGGCTCATTTTATGTGGACAGAAATGTAGTTTTTATTGCTATCATTTTAGGTGTGTGGGACTTTTTAATCACTTCTTACTTTAATTTTTGGGGGGGTGTCATATGACCGAAATAACCAAAATTTTTGCATTTAGAATATTTTTTTCTTCTACAGTGTTCAGCACACTGGATGAATGATGTTATATTTTAATACATCCGACTTTTATGGATGCAGTGCTACCAATTTTGTGCAACGTTTTACATTTTTTTTATTTGCAAAGTGGCTAAGGGGGGGGGGTGATCTGAACTTTTTTTATTTATTATTTCTTATACTTTCAGAACTTTTATTTTTACTTATACAAGCAGTGCCACTAGGGAACTTCATAGCTGGTACACCCTTCTTCATTATATACTGTATATAATGCAGAAGGGTGTACCAGAATAGCAGTTCTATTCTAACATGGCAGCTATGAAAACCTTCATTAGGTAACTAATCTGCAACCCACAAACTTGTTGTGCGGGGGTGGTCGATCATTTAGGTGTCTAAATGGTTGAACAGCAGGGATTGGAGCTGGTTCTAATCCCTGCTGTTAGTAACAAATGTTAACAGTAATAATCAGCCACCATCCAATGTCTATGGAGCAGACCTAGTGTGTGAGCTTGCTCCATATGTAACATGTGGGATTGAAAGCTGTCTCTGTATGCACACTTATACAAGGAAGGTTGTCAGTCACTAAGACCACCCACTGGACTCCTTGATCCAAAATAACTTGAAATGTAAATGAATAAATAACAAATTCTACTGCATCTTTCCCCACAAAACTATAAATCAGTCTGCTCAGCTCTTTTTGATCTGTAACATGCTGCCTGCAAATTAGATAGTATATTCAATGTGATGGGTTCCCTTTAAGTTTTATCTGGTAGAAGCTGTAGGCAGCTAACAAGTTGTCTTTTAAAACAATTAACCAAACTGGTGCTTGCAGCTGTTCTTCTTATTTACTTGCATGGGAGTTCCAGATATAGCTAAATGAGTGCGCTCGACAATATTCAGCAGCTCCCATAGAAGTGAATAGGGAGGACGCCTGCTCCTCATTCTCATGCATGGTCGTCTCACAGCTGTACAGTGGAATTTACTTCATTGGAACACTCCTTTAAATTGCAGGCCTTGGTAGTTTATTTAAATAAATAATCAGTTGCAGGTTGTGTCCATAGCATGGTTCTTATATAAACAGTTACGATTTATGAGCATGACTGCAACCCCCTCACCCCACCTTATCAGAATTTAATGGGGACCTTTTTGCACATTTGCACATTTTTTCTTATCCTAAGTATTTAACTACAAAGTCTTTGCCAGTAAAGCAGCGTGGTAGTCAGTTACCGATCAATATCTCTCTGCTGATGGGAAAACAATTACTAAATATTGAGTGATAACCCAGGGGGGCTGTGCTGTGGCAAAAGTCATAGACAAACCTTTTACATTAATTAAATGTAACGCATAAATGCCTCAAATTCTAAATTCACTAGTAAGCAGCTATACAATTTCAAGCTTATTGAAGGACAAGTAAAAGCGCTTTCAAAAAGGTAATTAAATAAGAAGTGCTCTTAATGACTTTTCTTGTGATTAATGGTCAGGGGTGTCAGTTCTTACCACTATGTAGAGTTTATTGACAGTTAAAGTTTACTTCGGTCTGAGACAAGTTTTACGCATGTTGCTATATATACACGCATGTATATATATATATATATAGCAACATGTGTAAAAACTTTGCCAGAATAATGAGAGAGACAGGGAATTTTTAAGGCATTTTTATTATTTTCTGTAAAGTCAAAGTTTACATACACTATGATTACTATGCCTTCAAACTGTTTGGGACAGCCCATATGATGATGCCATGTCTTTGAAAGCTTCTGATAGTTTTATTGGCAACATCTGAGTTAATTAGAGACACACCTATGGATGTATTTTTAATGCACACCAGAAACACACTGCTTCTATGTGTAACATCATAGGAAAGTCTAAAGAAATCAGCCAAGATATCAGGATGAGAATTGTAGACTTGCACAAGTCTGGATCACCCTTGGGTGCAATTTACAGATACCTGAATGTGCCTCTTTCATCTGTACAAACAATTATACACAAGTACAAAAAAGATGGGAATGTCCAGCCATCATACTGCTCAGGAAGTAGATGGCTTCTGTGTCTTGGAGTTGAATGTACTGTACTTTGGTCCAACATGTGCATATCAACCCAAGAACAAAAGCAAAAGACCCTGTGAAGATGCTGGTGGAAGCTGGTAAGATTGTTTCATTGTCGACAGTGAAACGAGCACTGTATCTACATGGGCTGAACGGCCACTCTGCAAGGAAGAGGCCATTACTCCAAGAGAAACATATAAAAGATTGATGTTTGTAAATGCAAGCAGGAACAAAGACATACATTTTTGGAGACATGTCCTGTGGTCTGATGAAACTAAAATCGAACTGTTTGGCCATATTGACCATCGTTACATTTGGAGGAAGAAGGGAGAAGCTTGGAACTCTAAGAACACCATCCCAACTGTGAAACACGGGGGTGGCAGCATCATGTTGTGGGTTGTTTTGCTGCAGGAGGGACTGGTGCACTTCACAAAATAGATGGCATCATGAAGAAAGAATATAATGTGGCAATACTGAAGAAACATCTCAAGACATCAGCCAGAAAGTTAAAGTTTGGTAGAAATGCGTCTTCCAAGTGAATAATGACCCAAAGCATACCGCCAAACTGGTTACAATGTGGCTTAAAGGGGTTGTCTCATGTCACAGTTTCATAGGATGCATGAATGAAATAATGGTAAACCTGAGAGCCCTCAGAAGGTGATAAATTCACTTGTAGCTCCTTAACAAAAAAAGATGAACAAAGCATTATATTTGGAAAACGTCTTCATTTAGTGTTCCCTACATTTTGAAAGCTAATCTTTGTAGTGAGACAACCCCTTTAAGGATAACCAAGTCAGTTCTTTACAGTGGCCATCACAAAGCCCTAATATCAATCCTACTGAAATTTTATGAGCAAAGTTGAAAAGACAGGTGCAAGCAAGGCGACCTACAAACATAGCTCAGTTACACCATTTCTGTCAGGAGGAATGGGCCAAAATTCCTATCAACTATTGTGAGAAGCTTGCGGAAGGATATCCAAAATGTTTGACCCAAGTCATGCAGTTTAAGGGCAATGTTACCAAATACTAATGAAATGTATGTAAACTTTTGACTTTGTAGAAGGTGATAAAAATGCCTTAAAAAATTATCTCTCATTATTCTGGCATTTGGCAAATATAAATAATTTTGGTAATCCTAATTGACCTAAAACGTGTAGGTTTATTCTGATTTCATGTCAGATAGTGAGAAAAACATGCAGATGTGTCTTTTAATATAGTGTATGCAAACTTCTGGTTTCAACTGTATATGTGTCACGCAGAGGAGGTGCACTGGGCCCTGACTGCCACCTAGCCCACTGTCCCTGCCTACTTGGCGCACTGCCCTATATGGCAGACCACAACTGGACGACAGTCCCTACACTACTACGTGCAGGGCCGTCAGGGAAACGCAGAGTCAGACAGTCCGGGTCGATACAGGTACGGATACGTCAAAGCCACGAATCAGAAACCAAGAGAACAACGGGAAACAAGCCAAGAGTCAAAAACCAGGAGGTCACGCAGTACAAAATCGTAGGACGGAAACGTAGTCGAGGAGCAAGCCGAAGTCAGGATATCAGGAGTAACAAACAAATGAGGAATACAGGAGAAGCACAAGGGAGAACCTTTCTCAGGCAAGGACTGACAGAAATGAGCGAGTTTAAATGAGGAGCCCAGAGCCCGCCCCAGCAGACGATTGGTGCGGCCTCCGGGCCCTCCTACTGGCCAGTGTGGCACACCCTCTGACCTGGTTAGGAGCAGAGCTGTCACTCCTAGGTAAATCAGCCCAGCCTCTCCCTGGGTGTGTTGCCTGGCCAGAGGAATTAACTCCTGCCGTGCCTTGCTGCTCCACGGCGGAAACGTGCGCGATGACAATATGTATGTGTTTTGGAAATCGTCCCAACATGTTAAAGCAGTGTGTGTCAAGGGGGCAAATGTATCAATGCACTTGTGTAAGTTTGTTTATCATAAGAATATTAAAAATATGTCTTCTATTTGTACAACCTCCTTATCATATTTGTTTCAGCCCTCTTTGTTGATGAATGTGGCACTCACTTCATAGGAGAGAGACACTTTTGCTCCACTCTTATATCATGCAAAAATTAACAGATTTACGCTTCCCTCATTATCATTTGCTAATTATATTTGAAGCGGTTTATCATAATGCCCCAAAACAGAGCTCCATGACAAGGTGACACCTACTTCTAAATTATATCATAAGAGTGATGCTGCTTAGGGACCTATGAGACATTAATTTCTGCAAACACTGTAAAAGGAGAATCTATACTATAGTCCTTTTACATAGTGAACAATCACAGTTTATCAATTCAACGACTCTTGGGTTTAACAATTAGAAGCAACTCATTTTGTGACTGGCAAAAGAGGCAAGGAGAGTAACTAATACATTTGATCCAATGGGACTTAGGGACCAAGTATCCCCACCATCAATATCTTCAGTATAATACATACTTTCTACTTCTAAATGAGGAGGCAGGAGAAGTAAGTATTTCTGCTGGCTGCCCTATTACCTTGTAGAACCATGTAGCACTAGTAAACGTTTCATAGTTGAAATAATATGTCTTTTGTGTCTGACAATGAAAACTTCCATGAGGCTCAGCTCAGTATAGCTTAAAAACTACTAAAATTCATTTTCCTGTAGAGTTTAGATTACCTGGAGAATGCAGTGTAGAGTTTAATGTATTGAAGACAGTTAACAATCAGCGTGACATCTAATTGTCAGGGTTAGGATGACGAGTAGACAGTGGTAGACAATCGCCTAAGGCACCAGCTCATGACTATTATTAAGGGGCGCAAGGATGAATGTAGTTAGGCCCTGGCTGTTACTTACAGGTAACACTTCCTTCTGTGGTAGGGACCTGAGATAACTCTGATCCTGGCTATTTAACTGTGTAGATGCCGTGGTCAAAATAACATGGCATCTACTTGTCAATTACGCTGGAGTTTGGCACACTCATCAGATAAATATAGTCAGATCTGCAAACCACCAAAAGGAGCACGGAGAAATTAAGTCACAACTATCAACAGGATCTGAGTAGTGAAAACCAGCTGCACTCCCAGGAGGTAGATATAAAAAATGTCGTTTATTGAGGAATCCTTAAAAAAAGCATTAACAAATGCAAAATCAGAAAAATCAGGCAACACTCATAGTGAGCATGATATAATAGATGCGCTGACACGTTTTAGAGAAAGACTTAATCCGTAGCTACCTACAATCAAAATAAAGCTACCTGAGAATGATCACGTGAGCACCTCCAACAAAGAAAGGAGGAGGACACTTACCCTAAATAAAATGCAAAGAACAACATAGACACATAAAATAAAAAGGAAAATGCAATAATAATGATAAATAATATATTGGCCAATGTTCAAGCCATGTGGGATCCTGGTATCTAAGCAAATATCCATTGTAATTCCCTACTTAACAACTTTTTTAGCAAATCACCTTTGTCACCTTCTTAATAAAGGAAAAAGCACTGGAGTCTCCCACATGTGCTTTCTGGAAATGGTGAGAAACCATAGAAGATTTTACCGCATCAGATCTTGAAGTCTCAGACAGATGCCGTCTGATCCTTTTTTTAAGGTGACCAGTAGTGCATGCAACATATTGGATGTGGCACAAATTACAGCTAATTAAATAGGCCACTTACTTATTATTACAGTAGATATAAGAATTAACTGCAGAGGATTTGTGGTTAGTGAAAAATGTTAAAGGATCCGAAATATTCACAAAATTGCATGCAATACATTTTTTATGGCCGCATTTATTAAAGCCTTTAATGTCAAGCCCGGTTATGTTATTTTTTATGGTGCTATCGAACATACTGAGAGAAGTGATCCTACTGTGGGAGCATGTCATGACACAGATCGCAGACTAGTTTGTAAAAATTGTTCCATTTCATTAGAAACATACAATAATGGTAAATGTTTTTTAATGATGGCTTGGATCTGTGGGAATTGAGAGCTATACACAGTTGAAAATGTGATGGTGGAGGATGATTTTCTTTTTAACTTATCGACCAATATATTTTTCCTATCCATCTGCTATATTTTATTCTTTGCTTTGCATAAAATTTTATTAGAATAACCCCTAGTTCTCAATTTATTGCAAGTTTTAGACTCCAATCCTGGAGTCATGACGGCCAGAAATCTAATGAAGACACATAGGCGTTCCATCCTACTGCCCCTATTACAGGAGAGATACTATTGCACACTTTTCTGCAATACCTTAGTATTGCAGAATAGTGTACACGTGAACCATCCTTCTATTGTTCACATATAGTAGGGGGACTCAAATTACAAATAAATAAAAACTGAAATTGAAACTGTAATGCAGTATGCAGAATTTTAAAGATGTTAAGACAAATTTGTAGCATACATTGAAATGAAGAAAAAAATAAGTTGTGTCTGGTATATCAAATATTTGAAACACTTGGGCAGATTGTTTGAAATAGGTAAAAATGCCATCGGCGTACTTGGTTTCCAAGGCAACCAAAAAGATCAAGAGGCATGCAAATAAGGATCCACAATAGAAATAACTGATCAATGAGCTGCAGATTATTTCTAGTGACAGCCTAGGCAGTATATGGCTGTATACACCATGTACTCAACACTATTACAGATATAACAACCTGTAACTTGGCATTTATCCCAATCTAGACCTTGATGCAGCAAACTTTAAAAGAGGATTCTCACCACACTGATTAACTTTAAACATAGACGCAGATTCCGACTTGAAATACTCATCTAAAACTGAAATAAAATTATTCCCATTGACCTTAATAGAAAATATGTGTTAATGTTAATTCTTTGGTTGTATTCCATGCAGAAAAAGAGTAGAAATGTATCATTTATGTCAATGGGGATGGCTACAAACCTTGTGTAAATTGTACCCAAAACAGTTGGATATGATTTTTAATGTGGAATACTCATTGGATGCTGGACAAAATTCCCTTTTCTTTTTTGGATACATTATTTTCCTCTTAGCTCAGATGGCTGTCTGTGCAACGGTGTATCATCCACATGGGCTTAATTTTCAACTGGAGTCGTGGTAAGCCACATTTTTGTTTTTTTAGTTCTTTTCAAAACGTATTTTACATGCTTATTGCATGTGGATTTAGGGTTGTTTTTCATCTCTGTATATTGTTATTGGTAATATTGGACATGGTATATTGATTTGATAAGTAACAGTATGGTTGTATTAGTCATTTTCTTTTTTTGTATTCAGAGATTTTCTTAAAAAATAAATAACTCTAAAGTGGTAATATTTCTCAATAGGGAGTGAGCACCATAAGGCTATGTACACACGAAAAGTGGATTCCAACTTCAAATACTCATCTTAAACGGAAACGAAACCATTCCTATTGATCTCAATAGAAAATATGCGTTGTAGTTCATACAATGCGTATTTTCGTTAGTTGGTTTTTCACCGTTCAAAAACTTAGAACATGATCATTCTTTTGTCATATTCCAGGCGGAAAATGCATGGAAATTGATGCTTAATGTCTATTGTCTAAAGACCGCATGTAAAACACACCCAAAATCTTTGTATGTGGTTTTTAGCACAAATCTGCGTCCAAAACCAAATTTATATGAATAGAACTCATTTCTGACTGTAAACCACAAGTGAAAAAATGACCCTAAATCCACATGCAATACCATGTGACATACTTGTTGAAAACTAGGTTGTCTGACGTGGTTTTAAACGGCATAATACCGCAAGTAAATTTTACTAGTAATGTGGATGTACCCCAAAGGAGCATGGAGACTTACAAGCCATAAATGCTCCATTGGATTTGAAATATTTCAAAAAAAGTTCTAAGGAAGAGAACTAGAACTCCAAAGCCATCTATTGGAAGTGGTGTAAAGTCATATCTGACCCGTTACAGAACCTCGAACCATGCTAGAGATATTAAGAGTCTTCTATCTGCTGACAGCTGTTTCGGGGTGTTTGCCTCTCTTGAGTGCAGACCAAGGTTCTGATTGTTTGGGGCCTCACTGAGGGATTTTCTACTGCAGATAGAGCAATGGGGAAGGGTTTCTGCTGCACTTTGTTGAATTACAGCCATAAATAAGGTTTTACCTAACATTTATGAGAAGGGGGAGAATGGCTGATCTCTATGTCTTTCTCTTGCTGTGATTATGATATGGAGGGGAAAGGATGTTATGGGTGGAAATATTGTCTGTATATTATTGTAATGTCTCCTTGAGCAATGTATTATACACTAGGTAAGCGTGGCTAAGAAATGGACTATTTACTGTCTGTTATCATTAGATCAATTAGGAAAAGTTCACATCTGAACATTACCTTCTGTGGGGCCTATACTTCTGAATATCTGGTAGTTATGACCACATTTGCTTTATCTTTGGCTTTACACATTTTCCTAGTGGGATAGAAAAGTGTGCAGCATGATGGAGGATAACAGTCAAACTATACCATTAAGTATACTTAATTGTATAGTTTTAACCTATATAAGATCATAGATTTTATCTAAATGTGTGAGGCAGTTCTTAGTTGAATATTCTTAAAGGAGTGGTGTCCTATAATTTATTGCAGAAAGGTTTGCATAGAAATATAGATATATTCTTGCATTATCACATCAGTTAGTGATGTTAGGAATGTTAATGGAAGCCCCAACTGTGGTGTAAACCTAATCATACGCAACTTTATAAGGACTTTTTTTAGTGTAGAATGGGGTAAAATTTCTGCTGCATATTTAACACATTAGCAGTGTATTTAGTTGATACTATCTACAACGCTACTACCTTTATCTTCTTTTTCAACTTTGATCATTTTCATATGCAGTACTAATAGGCTAGATGTAACAGGCGGAATGATGGTTTGACTGCACAAGCATGCCTTAAAAGGGTTGTCTCACCATGCTATTTCACAGAGCCATAGGTATCTTCAGACTCACACTACCTAGTCAGACTGTGGTTTTATAGCAGTTATTGACATATCAGCTCTGATATTCCTAGCTATTCCTGGTACAGTGACATGAGTGCAGGAGGTTTATAATCTGTAGTGCAAAAGTCTACAGAGCTCTAAGGGTTAAAACCTTTCCTTAACTTAACTGTGCCAAAATAAGACTCAGCAAGGAGTAGCTCACTATAGTCAGATGGCAGTTTGACGCAATTAGATAAGAGAGAGAGCAGAAAGAGGTGGTCGTTAAACAAGATAAACTTGTGTTACTCTAGCAGTAGACAAATTCTCCTTTTTCTCCGGAATAAAGCAAAATCGAAACAGCATCGTATTTTGTAATAGTCTTTGTTTACCTTTCCCTACATGTTAATCATTTTAGTGAGAAAACCCCTTTAATAAATTCATGCAATATACCATAACATATAGGTTGCAAAAAATTGTCAGACATAAAATATTTTTTACACTGCTGCTATTTGTAGAATTATAATATAATGTATTACTTATTTTAATTTTGAATTACATTATTTGAAATCTAAACATTACAGTGCATAATATTAAAGATTAATTTATATTCTGAACTGAATTTTGTTAGGTAGTTGACATTTTATTCTGAAAACTTTTGTCAACTGACTGCAGCAAAATGGCTGACCATAGACAATACATTGGGCAAATTTATTAGGTCTAACCTATGGGTGATTCATCAACAAGATGTGTGATGAGCTAGTGTTAATGTATCTCCTACATTGTTTGTCTGTTTGATAATTTTATTTTCAAGTACAATACAATATGACTTTACCCAAATAGTTGAAGGGGTCAGTAGTGTGCAGGTCATTCCACGATAGAAGTGGTTTGTCCCACCAATGTGACAGTACTGCGAGATGTTAATGCTGCTGCAGCAACACTTCTGTTAGGGCTTCTGCAATGTGTTGTGTAGTTCGAGATAATAGCCTACTACACTTCCCATGTCTATAATGAACCTGGCTTTCGTATGGTGTACACCATATGTGTGTGAATTCTTATACGTTATTAAAAATTTCACTAGATCCACTTCCATTAAAAAGAGAAGTGGATCCAAAATGGGAAGTAGAAAACTTTTCTTGATGCTGTTCTTTGGTTTAGGATTCACTATCGTTTGGTCCTGGGAGAAGAATATGATCGTAAGATAAAGATAGGGAGTAATATCAGTACTGTGTTTTCTACATAGGCACAGTTTTTTTTCTATTTTGTTACTACAGGAATAATATTTTGCTATTCACACAATCATTTATTGTGCAGTAAAAAACATATTAGAATTTGAAGATTTGTACTATATCTTTACCCAGCTAGTTCACCCAAGCTATACTACTGTAATTCTAAATAACACTACTATCACAAGCAACAAAAGATACTGTATGGCAAGAATGAACCATGACTAGACCTACCGCTAGCTTAACTGTTTTTTTTTTTTACCACAATGATTAGCTTTTAACCTTGAAGGGGAAGGTAAATGAAGATTATTAACAAATGCATTGCTGTTTGGATTTTGCTTTGTTCAGGAGATAAAGATCCAGGGGGACATGTATGAAAATTGTCTAGCTGTAAGGCTTTTGTTGTTGCCTATAGCAACCAATGAGAGCTCACCTTTCATCTCATATATATGATTGGTTGCTATGGGCATCAAAGACAGTCTTAGACCTAGACAGTTTTCATACATGTGGCCCTTAATTTCCTGCTAGTGTACACCATTCTATTTTGGTTTACAGACCCAAATACAGTCCCTGCTCTTTCTCTTATCTAAGCTTCTGTTTGACCATGATGAGTCACTCCCTGCTGAGTCTTCTCTTTTGCATAGGAACTTATTTACCTAAGTTAATTACAAGTTTAAACCCTTAGAGCTCTGTAGTTTTGTGCACTACTGACTATAACCCTCTTGTACTCATGTCACTGTAACAGGAATAGGTAAGAACAGCAGAGCTGATATGCCATGCTATAGAACCACGCATAGCCTAACCAGGAAGTGTGAGACTGTGGCTCTGTGAAACAGCATGGAGAGACAACCCCTTAACTAGTAAATCAAGACTTCCCTCAATCACTCTGTATGTTTAAATTATATCAGTGCTGCAAAGTTTACAGCTGGTACAGAACACCTGGACATCTTTAGGCTAGGGCTACATAGTGACCGAAAATTATAGTCAAATTGCAATCTATATAATGGCCCAGAGCTGCATTCCTTATGCTGCTGGCTTGAGAACTGAAGCTCCCAGAATTCCCTGATGTGTCAATATCTATATTATAAACCATGTTGTAGTGATAAGCATGTTTGGAAAGTGTAGCCTTTTCAGGTTACAGGGGTTGTCTCACTACAAGGATTGCTTTTTATGTTAAAGATCTTGCAAAAACAAGTCACTTTGCAATATGTGTCCATTAACAGTGCCCTACCTATTCCTAGATATCCCCTCTTGTATGGGCTGGATCAGCTGCAGGGGTCGCTATAGCTACAAACCTGTTTGATCTATTCTGATAGACTGTCAGCTCTGGCTGCTATAGCTACAGACCTGGCTTCTACTGCAGCCTAGTAGAAGCCAGTAAGCACGCCCCTGAATTCAAAGTGAGACCACGAAAACAGGACTGAGGTAAGATGAATCAACATAGTGAGACAACCCCTTTAAGGGATTTGTCTGTTGCTATGCATACTGACCGTTCACAATGGCAGCAGGCATAGCTGTGAATGCAACTCTGAATGCGAAGATCTCTCCTTAGGGAGAGCACCTATATAGGCGTATGGAGATTCAAAATTGCCTTTTTACACTCCACGAAGCATCTGCATATCACAAGGCATTATGGGAAAGGAGCTGAGAAGCTCTAGCGCCCTCTTTTGGATGTAACAAATCCTCAATTTGCTTTTGACCCACTGGATCTTTGGAAAGCAAGAAGGGATTTTTTGCCAAGCCAGCATCACCCATCTCCAGACAGGCTGTTTTGGGGTTTTGCCCTTCGTCAACTCTGAGTGATAATACAAGTGACAATTTGGGATCAGTATAAAATAGCTAATGTATAAAATGATTAATGTTTTTACTACAAACATTTTAATGGAGTTAACAAAAGATAAGGCTTTGTATTCTACTGCCCCTCACTGTCTTTCACAGAAGGTGATGGTGGGTTTTGAAACTTTACAAGTTTGTTGGATCATTGCTGTTGCAAATAACTATTTAAGCAACTTGCATATCTTCTGTTGATCTGACGCATCTTGCGTCTTTAATGTGCACATTGGCTTGCTTGTTGTCAGCCTATACATTATGTTTGCTAACATTATTGTGTGTTGTTAACATTTCACTCAATCACCTAGGTCTTGGCAGCCTTCTTCTGCCCTAGTCATCTGTGCCATATCAACCTATCACCTTAACTTATCAAAGGTGGATAAAATTGTTGTTTCTTCCTCTTGTTTTATTTATGTGCCTACAAAATCACTTGTGTCAGCAGCAGTGTCCTCTGCGAGCCCAAAATACCAGCCTTAAATTCAAGTTATAAATTGTTATTTTGTTACATGGAAACAAGTGACCTCAAATTAATTAAAGTGAGTGTCAGCAATATTTTGTAAGCTTTCTAAAGAACTACATTTTCAAAAAGTCCTTGCTTTTCTTTTTGTTCTGCTTTAGCATATATTCTGATATGTATGAACTGAGATTGTTTTAAAGTATACCTTGTCAGACCACTTATTGATGTACTGACTTATAGAATACAAAAGGCTTGCACATGGCTATTTACTTAGAGAAAGGTTTTCCTGGTGTCATCAAACAGATCTGATTCTTGTCTTTATACACATATGGCTCTTGAACAGAGATTTATTACGGCCTCATGCACAAGTCTTAATAGTATAAAGTAAGTTAAAGCAGTTGTCCAGGAGTTTAAAGATTTCATAGAACACTTTAAACAGCATTTATATTGAAAAGTAAAGATATTCCACTACTTTTATGTGTTTACTTTTTTTCTTTTGCCTGATTATTCATCTATCAAAAGATCCATTTTTTGCTTGTGGGAGTATCAGTAGTTCGCGAGCAGCTCTGTCCTACAAGTCCCGGACTGCACTGCAATCTAGGACTTCTCTCCACAGTTATCACTGCTAGATATTGTGCTGACATAAGTGTGTAAGCCCCCAGCTCTGTACAGCTCTGTCATGATAATAATGATAGCTAAGACTCATGAGTCACTATGTAAACTTCACAGAGCTGCAGTCATTATTTTCATGACAGAAGTACACAATTCAGCAGCTCTGAATTGCTATTCTCTGTTCCAATTCCTGTTAGTAAGTTCTGCCAGCAGGACTCAAAGATAAAGAAACAGTTCCTCCTCCCCTGTAATTACTCTAATGTAATCACTTCTATTCACTTTCAAGCTACAGGCTGTAGGAGTGAATGCAGCTAGATGGTTCTCTGCTCAGATCACAAACACTACAGAGGAGTGTTCCTTAGCTGAGCCTGGCTTCAAAGCACACCCATTGAGTGTGATGTAACATTCACTGATGCCATGTGATCAATGAACATAACATGGTTTGCAGGAGGTTAGGGGAGGAAGGACAGGACTCTTTTCCTGGTTGTGAACAGCAGGACAGGAAGATAAATTTGAATAAGTACAATTTACAAAGTTTAATATAAAACAGTTGTGAGCCCTATGACAAATAAAAAGATAGTCCCAGAGAAACCCTTTAAGCTTACAAACCTTTTTTATTTTATGCATTATTTTTGTTACTTTTTACATGGCCCAATTAATTCATGATTATCATGTCAAGCTAAAGGAATAGTCCAGCTTTTAAAAAAAAATAAAATAAAAAGGTTCTGTTAACACTAGAGGCCACATGTATGAAATTTGGCATTTAAACTCCAAATTTCATGTGCATAGTGATAGGCTACAATGCGCCTGATTTATGAACCCGCTCTACTGCAGGTCATAAATCAGGTGCATTCTAGCGCTAGTACATTTCTGGCTCAGGTAAACCACTTTGAAAGTGGTTTACCTGTTCCAGCAGTAATGCATCTGGAATTGCTGTATTGAAGCTATAAATCTATAGCTTCGTACGGTTCTAGTGCACTCTGTCTCCAGCATGCCCCCCAAATCAGGCGCATTACAAAGTGCTGCTTGCACTTTGTAATGCGCCTGATACTGGCGTACAGGAGGCATTACACTAATGCGAACGGGGCTGTGTCTGATGTCAGGCTGAAAATACGCCAGACTTCTGGCGCAGCCCCGTTCATACAAATCCCCAAAGGTCTACAGTGTTTCTCCTCGGTCTTCTGTTTTCTATTTGTCTCCGACTGAACATGACTTCACTACAAAAACCTGACTGACTGCAGTGGTCATGTGCCACTGCCTTACATTAGCATTGCGAAGTGAACAGCTCCAAATGGTGATGCAAGGCAGTGGCACAAAACCACTGCAGCCGGAAGACCAGGGAGAGACAATGCAGATCTAGTGCTGGAATGGAGGTGAATAGAAAGGCGAGTATGTTTGGGTTTTTGGGGGTGTGGGTTTTGTATTTGGCTAGCTGTATCTTATTATTATATTTTAAAATAAACCAAACAACCTCCCACAATAGTATTCATATGTTAACATTTGCCTCGGTACAATTCAAACTGATGCAAAAAAAAAATACATTAGGGTCAGTCAGCATCTGTTTTTATAGACCCAAACGAAACCAGACCCCAAAACAAGACGGATGGAAACTTACAAAATGTCATCATTAAAGGCGTGTTCCCATGAAGTAAAGTCCAATAAACAGTTCGGCTCTCAGCTAGCTCCCATACAGTGGGGAAAAAAATATTTAGTCAGCCACCAATTGTGCAGTTCTCCCACTTAAAAAGATGAGAACTTGCACAATTGGTGGATGACTAAATCCTTTTTTTCCCCACTTATATATATATATATATATATATATATATATATATATATATTATATATATATATTTATTAAAATTCTTTAGGTCCATGGCTCATTGTTCCATTTTCTCAACAAGAACACTATAGATGCAAGTACTGGGTCACAAAGCAGGTTATTTTATAATGGTTTTATTTTGCAATGTAGTAAAACATAAATAGATATAAATTAGCATATACATAAATTTGCTATTTTTACAATTTTTCCTTACCTGCAAAATAAAGGTAATGCATTATTTATGGCGTAACATAAATGGTACAAATTTAAGATATAAAAAAAACAATGACGAAATTGCTTCTTTTTCCCATTCCTACCTCAAAGCGCTGCCAAAAGATCCATGTGTCAGGTCAGAGACATTGAATTTTTCCAGGGGGGATAGGGAGGTCATTTGCCCTATCTGTCTAGCGCACTAAAATGTCTTGTCCCAGCCCAACTTAAGTCTGTAGCCAGATCAGCTACACTATTGATACATCTGTAAACTAGATTATATTTTACTGTCTCACCTGTTAAATGGTGGGATGTATGAGGCGACAAGTGGACTGTCAGTTCTTAAACTTGATGTGTAGGAACAGGAAAGCTAGACAAGTGTTAGGATCTGAGAGAATTTGATGTGCTGTTTCTTTGGCACAGTGGGGATCTACACAATATTAGGCATTAGGTTCTGATTGATGGATGTTGCAGAGTAAAAAAAATGAGCAACAGGGAACAGAAAAATATAAAAGTATTGTGACTGCTTTAGGGGTCAGCGTGTCCACTGTAATTGTTCCAAGTATTTTATGTTTATAGTCATATAAAAATACACCCAAATTTAAAAGAAAATATATATGTTTATCATGAAAATCTAATTTAAATAATATGTCATTTTCTGATGAAAAATTTCCTGTAGGTGTGTCTTTGGTGACCAAGGTCCGCTACATGGTGGTCAGCAGAAAAGTTGGCATCTGTTGTAGCATCTATTAAGATTATTAGATTAAGATGGGAAATGGAAAAAAGTGAGTTTGCTTATTATTATGTGCATTAGGCTGCAATCAGGATAAACTTGAGTCTACTTCATCAGTATCTTTATTTATTCCTTAAAGATGCCCTTTGAGCTAGTTTGTTGTACATTCTGAGCAAGACTTTATACTTACATCTTCATCACCTCACCTTACCCTTTTTAGCCTGCTATTAATGGGATTCAGCTTTTAGACTGTATTGCTCCTGTAAAATGCAGCCTTTAATGCTTTTTGAGTTGAACTATTATGCACAAAGAGCACAATAAATTGTGAGCTATCCAAAGACATTGTCAAATATGTTTCTCTCAACGTCATTTTCCCAGTGCACAAAGTTTGTACCTTGACCTGCAGACCTTTCTGTGTCTTCCAGGCAACTGACATGCATAAATTTTACTTTCTTTTGATTCTGGATGATTGGAATAGACAGGGCTTGATGAAGAGTGAAACAAAGAAATAGAAGGGTTATTGGAAAAGGCGACATTTACAGAGACGCGTACAAGTGTCGGGATTGAGAGATGACATTACGTGTGAAATTATTTTCTTTCTAATTTTTCTACGGAATATTATTTTATTTGCAGCTGTAATATTTTAAATATATGAGGTAACAGTGTTAGGGAGCATGTACGGAAGGATGGCTGATGGTGTAGAGAGATGCGTGGAGTTTGAATGTGGAATTGGATATGCACATAGGACAGTGTTTTGGGCTACCTATTTTTCAATGCTGGTGAATTGCTGTGGCATGAAGTAAAAAGAAAAAAAACATGAAATGTGAGATTAGTTTATCAGTGGGGAAAAGGATTAGTAGTTGACTAAAACATTACCTTTGTTGGGAACCCTCTTTTAATCTATTATTCTTTCATACTTTCCTAAATTACAAAATATAGACGTGGATAGATTATCTTTAGAATGCTGTCGTCGTGGGGCAGATGTAACAAAACTGTCCTCAATTAAATCAGCATATACAGGCAAAAATACAATATACAGTATGATATATACAGGTGTGCCAATAGGGCAGTACAAGCAGTACTCCTGTCAGGGGCCCTAATCAAAAAGGGGCCCACTTACATGTTAAAATATAGGAAATAGTGATGGGTGGGGGCCCCATTTGATTTGGCTGTATGGGGCCCTGAAATGGTTAATAGATGATTGATGGCAGCCCTGGATACATATAATGTATCTTGCTAAATATATATATGCTTTCTCTTCCTTGTGTCACCTCTTGGCTGGCATATTTAATGTCTTAACTTTATCTGTGCATTAATTGTAAATAAAATAGGCATATGGCATGTCTTTTGCTTAAACTGAGCTGTGGCATTTCCTGACGTGTGTTTTAATATATGTAGTTATTCCTCTTGGAAATTAATTACCAATCTGTCAGTTGGGTGTCACCAATTGGTAGGGTGTCCCTGTACAGTGTGACATAGACCCGTCTGACATTGTCCTTGTGGAAACTGAAATGGTATTTGGACTCATTTCAGGGAGGAATAACAAAGGAACAGCATAACACAGAGTTATATGAGAAAATGCTCCAAAATTGTATTTTCACGGAGAACACAAGGGTTTGCTAAAATAGACATATCAGGAGATGTCAGGGGGTCCCCTTTAACTAATCACATGAGAAATAGAGCAGCTTTCTCATCATGTGATCAACTAAAAACTAAGAAGAGAAACAAAAAATCCAGTCTAAAATAACATTTTACATTGCATTTATATAGTAAGGAGTTCTTGAGATTCCATAATTGCAAGTTCTAACATTGCTAAAGTAGTTAGGGTATACCTGAATGACTATGTTGCTACCTGACAACTTCACTAGACCCTCTTGATTTTGTGGAAGTAGGGAAGTCATCTTCTATTTTGCAGCAAGCAGATATAGCATCACAAAATAGTTGGCAAGCCTCACTTGTATCTTTGCAAGATATTGGTGTAAACTAGTTGGGGAGAGAGGGAAAGATAAGGTAATCTTACCTATAACAACCAATCCAATTTCAGGAGTCCTTCGGAAAATGAATTCTGATTGTTTGCTTTGGACAACTTCTTCACTCTTTCCTATAATGCATTATCCTTAGTAAATAGTTATAGTATGAAATAATATTAATCAGGATTCTTCAGTTATTCATCCTTTGAGATGTAAATTTTGTCAGATGCTATTTAGTCATTATACCTTCTCCTTTGTAAAGTAGGTATGGAATCAGTTGGGCAACATTGCCTTACTCAGTACATTATAAGGTACTGTTAGCGTACAGTCCATGGAGTGGGAAGACACAATTTATGGAAACATTCCGAATATGTGAAACCTAGAAAAACAGAACTTATATCAGATATATTATACTAGTGCACCTCAAAAAATATAATCCAAAAAGTAAATTAATGTCCGGAATTCAAGTCAAATAGAGAAACCCATATATTGTATAGACTTATTACACATAGAGCGGTATATTTCAAGCAATCTTTTCTTTTAATGTGGATGATTATGGCATACAGCTAAAGAAAACACAAACTACTATATCAGAAAATTAAAAGAAAGTGAGAAAGGTCCATATTTTTGACTAATTGTTGACTGTAATCAGCTAATTAGCACATAACACTTTTGTACAATTTGCTAATCTCTAACAAGGAGCTTAGTGGCAAAATTCACAACAGGTGTTTGATTCCTGAATCGCCCAATACATTTAGGGAATCAATATGAATTGGGATTTAAACAGTTATCCTCATCACACTGTTCACATTCTGACATCATGAGACCAAGACAACACCTTACAATTGATCAACAGTACCTCGGCATTGTGAGGCTTTAAGCGAGATGCTCTGAGACGAAAGCTGCCACTGAGCTTACAGTGTCATTAGAAGGTTGCAACAGAGATAGTGGCAGACTATTCGTAACCGTTTACATTAGTAAGGGTACCTGACCACACTACCAGGCACAGGCATCATCAACTTGCATGGACCAGAGAGCATACACATTGTACATGGGACTGGTCCTTAGTGCTGTTCAGTGATGAAAGTCAATTCACTTTGAGCATAAATGATGGCCACCAATGATGCTGGAGACATCAAGGAGAGCGCTATATATCAGGCAGGTCAGGTACCCGTCAGTCACCTGAGCTCAGTGGTCACTTCCATCTAAGAGCATCCTGCTTGAAGCCTAGTAATGGCGAGGTACTGTTGATCAGTTGTAAGGTGTTGTCTTGGACTGTTTAAATCCCAATTCAAATTGATCTCCCACATTTATTGGGCACTTCAGGGATTAAACACCTGCTGGGAAGCTCCTTGTTAGAGATCAGGAAATTGTGCAAAAAGTACTGGAATATTGAACTGTTGGACATATGCATTCTAAAGTTAAGAGATGGTTTCATTTAGTGAATTAAAAAAAAATGTCAAGAAATTTTGTGTTCATCCTGAAATTCCAACCTAAAGCTGAATATCCCTAACTTTTTGTGAACAGTGTATATAAATGTGTCCTGCACATGCTTACGGACAACTAGATGATGTCCATGTATGTAGGTACTGGATTTAGCTTTGCTTAGGTTTCCTTTTTTAGTGACTTTTTTTTCTACCTTGAATTTCATGTGTTTTTTTACAAGTATTCTTAAACAAAGTTTACTTTAATTCATAGATTTAGTTTTTTCCTGTTGATACCTATGGCAAAAAAAATGCCTGAACAGAGAACCACCTCTACAACATGCTGTATTTAATAAGAAAACACCATAGAATCAAAAAGGGTCTAGAAGGAGAAAAAATACTACAAAACAACCCCTAAGACCTTAAAATGGCATTTAATGCAACATGTATATTTATTTGGCATCCAGTGAGGGCGGGAATAGGAGACAGCTATGTGTGGTTCTTTGTAATTTGTAGTATCTTGATGTTTTTTATTTTTTCTGTTTGTCATCAAGTACAAATCTAAGTATCTTCAGCTGATGGATGTTACTTATGTGGTGTGTGAAGGTCTTTAGTTTGTGTCTATTATGAACAATACAAAATTAGCAGATTGTATGAAAAACAAACAAAATGGCCTAGGAATACATAGTTACATAGTTTGTAAGGCTAAAAAAAGACAAAACGTCCATCCAATTCAGCCTGTTGTACTAAAGTGTTGATCCAGAGGAAGACAAAAAAAAACAATGAGGTAGGAGACAACTTTCCTCATTTTATGAAAAAATTTCCTTTCCGACTCCAATAGAATAAAAGGAAAAAAATACAAAGATATACAAGTCTCCCTTTTCCTGATATTCTTTCGATACTGTCAGCTTTTGAGAAAGTGAAATTGTCCACAGGCCTGGTAAATGTAAGGTGTCCAAGTTAATCTTCCTGTAGTTTATATGACCTTTTAAATGCAGCATTTTGATACTAAGTGTTTGTAGTCCCCCCATGTGGTGTCGACAGTTTAAAAAAAAAGTTTATTTTGTGGGGAAAGGGTTTTTTTTAAAAGAACATAAAGGGGGTTGAAAGCAAAAGGAAAATTTCCCTTAAAGGAAAAGATAATTTTATCGGGAGCTTTTTGTGTGTCCCCTATATCCATAATGTCTTATTGAACTGATGGCTAGCAATTACTGGAGGTGCAGGAGCCAGTACTACTGTAACAACCATAATTCTTCCCAACCACATAACACCTTAGCTGTTACTAAATGACATTAGTAGTAAATGTGCAGGGCAGGCTATGGTTGAAAGCTTACTTTTATGTTTTTTTGACACTGTTACACATACAGTTAGCCAGTCATCTTATAAAGAACCAGCGCTCAAGACAAACATATGCCCAGTGTAATGTATTATACTTAACATATACTGTACTTTATTATTTGCCTTGCTACAATTTTGGTTCACCTTAGGCAAATTAACTTACTTAGTAATAGGGATTTTCTGAATTATTACATACATAGTCAAATTGTTACAATGTCTTCAATTAAAAGTAGAAACGGGCAGACATAATAGCTGTACATACTACTCAGGGTCGTTCCTAGGCTAAATTGCACTCATGGTGGGGAGAACAAAATTCCCATTAACATGTCACACTACCATGTGATGCACCATATCACCATTGACCAGCTCCTGACCAGGTTGTTTACCCCCCTTCTTGATTACACATTTTCATTTTTTTAGACTTTTTTTCAATTGTTTTTTCTCCTAATATTTTTGCCTTTTTGGGGAGGGGGACTTGTATTTTATGTAATTTTACATTCAATTATTTTTGTTGTTTTTAATAATACTGGTAGTCAACGGATGTGACTGGAAAAGGTGTCACGCGTATTTTCGGACATACGACATTCCCATTGTACATTCTAGACCCATACTATTAAATTAATCGGATTAGTACATGCAGTTAAGGGTTTGGGGTGGGGAATCTATGTGAGGGTAAAAAAAATCTACTCCAGCCAGTATTTAGTCCTAATCATATGGGTTCAGAATCTGCATGCTGGGACATGTAATTCCCTGACAGCAGCTATGAAACTACAAGTACCAGCATGGCACACCAGATAGCCTTCAAGTTTAATGGGGCTGTTTCTCGGGACCACCCGCAGCCCCCCCACACACCATTCACTGCGCTTGCGCGTCCTGCCCACCCTTAGGAATGGCACTGATACTACTATCTCAAACTGTAAGGATAAGTTCACATAGCTGATTTGCAGCACTGAAAATTTTAGCCCTGAATCAGCCTAAAATCTGTGCCAGTAAGCGTGGATTTTGGACATGAATTTCACGCTGATTTCAGAGGCAGGTTTGTGGCTTCCAATATACTATGTGAGGATTCAGTACTGAATCTGCCTCTGGAATGGACATGTCAATTATTTTTTAATGCTGAGGGAAATTAACATTTTGTGCTCTACTACGTGGATTTTCCATCAGAAACAATGTAAGGGCGCATCCCCACAGCAATGGACAAATACAGATTCTGAGGTCCATTCTACGCTGAATCCGCGGCAGACTCAATGTCCAAAACAGTAGGAATATACCCTTAACAATTTAAATTAAACTCTATTAGGTAGTGTATTTATAATATGTTCTTTTCTTATATAGTTAGACTAAGATAAAAAAGCTATTTTCACATGGCGTATTTTAGTCACCAAGAAATGCACCGTATAATAATAAGAAATATGTTTCTAATAAGAAATATAAGGAACAAATTTGGATTTTTTCTGCGTCTCACTTTTTTCATGGCACAGATGTGTTGTTAAAAAAGAGTACTGCAGTTTACAATGTGAACTATGGTTTGTCTTCCTATTCAAATTAATGGAATGCGTTATGCACTCAATTTTCAAAAGTAATTCTGCTGTGTAGTACTCCATGAAATACGCAATTACACTGAAATTACACCACCTGCACAAAGGCTGATATTCAGAAAATAGGAGCAGAAAAATATGTTTATTTTAATAGGGAGAGGGGAAGACCATTCTGGTGCAATCTCCTACAGAAACAATAAGTGCGGCATGTTGAAATAAAACATGTGTGAACCACCTTTCTCCAACACCTAAAGGCATAACTAGGCCCCAAATCTGTAACAAGACCTGCCACCAACTCTGTACTAGTTCTAATAGTGGTGTCTTCGATATGATAGTAAGGCCTTTCGGCCACTGTTGACACTGAGGCTTGAAAGTGACTACTACCTCAACATCCCAGGTAACAATATCCTGCTAAAATATGTAGTTTAGAGGATTTGGATCTAACATGTATGAATAGCTTAACCCAGTCTGCCTTACTTATTTTTATACAAATCTGATACTTTTTTCTGTTCTCTCCATGTTAGAAAACATGATTGGAAAAATGTCTTTTCTGATAAATCTTGATTTTGTTGCTCCATGCAGATAATAGGGTCAGAGTAGGCATTGATTTCTATGAACACTCTGTGAAAGAATTATAACTGTATAGTTGTTAAATATGGCTGATGTGCCTTAGCTATTTAATGGACCCAGCTACAAGAGGAAGACAAGGTCATGACATAAGTGTCTGACTGGGAAAAACAGTGACAGTAATTTTCTCATCACCGATGAATTTTTTAAATTTTTTTTAGCAAAGATGCGCATACACACAGTATCTCTAGAGGTACATGTATAAAATGGAAGTTTTTAGTGCACAAATTGATTAAGTTGTATATAACCATCTACCACTTCAAGGTAACCTCATTAGGTGGGTCCCTAACTCTAGATTCACCTCTTTGTGGGGCCAAGGCCTCCCTAGCACATGACCAGCAGTTTTACCTATTCTTCCTCAATAGGTTTTGCATTTCAGGAATGTCATAGCCACAAGATTTACAATAAAAATGTCTTGTAGTTTTGAGACTCTAAACCCCAAAAAAACTACACTGAAAATAGGCATGTCATATCAACGAACTAGAGAACTGAGAAAGAAACCCCTAAAGTGGAACCAAGATCATTTGGGGTATTTACAAATTTAAAAATAAAAAAA
>JAODAL010036357.1:0-41793 GCA_025379985.1 Phyllomedusa bahiana
CCCTCCCCCTGGGGGGTGAGGGGCTGTGTAGGCCTCCCCTGCGGGGTGACGGGCTGTGTAGGTCCTCCCCCTCGGGGTGACGGGCTGTGTGGCTTCCCCCGGGGGGAGGGCTGTGTAGGCTTCCCCTGCGGGGCGAGGGGCTCTGTGGCTCCTCCCCCCCGCGGGCGACGGGCTCTGTAGGCTCCCCCCCCGCGGGGACGGGCTTGTAGCTCCCCCCCCCTGCGGGGTGACGGGCTCTGTAGGCTCCCCCCCCTCGGGGTGACGGGTCTGTAGGCTCCTCCCCCTGCGGGGTGACGGGCTTGTGGCCCTCCCCCTGCGGGGTAAACGGGCCTGTACACTGGTGTCCCTCTTCCTCTGTGTTGCGCTCTGGCTCTGGCGATGGAGGGGAGGATCCAGGGGGGTGTTATTCGTCTCCCGAATCACAGAGCGGGTGGGGGACTCGGGATCCCGGGCAAGAGTTACCCCGCTTCGCTTCCTCCCTGAGTCGCCCCCCTTGGGTTTCTTTCGCCTTTGTTTTTGTTTACTAGTGGATGACCCCTTTTAAAAAAGCCTGATGTGAGGGTCGTTTTGTGTCCCCTTGACGTTTTAAAGGGGGGGGCAGATACTTATTATACCCGCACCCCCGCCCCTACAGGTTTTCCCCAAACCTTTGGGGGTATGACGTATTGGTTTTGTACAGTTGGGAGAATTTTGTGTGTCTTACTTATGGAAAGTTTCGGGGATTTACTTAGGATGAGTTGTGGTACAATATGGGGGCATTATGTGTTGTACTACAAAAGGATTGATAGAGGGGGTGTGACTGTGTTGGTATTAGTCATGTACAGTGTGGGAGCATTATGTGGGTTTTGTATTTTAGGTAATATAGCAGGGGTGTGGCTGTGTGTTTGGGATTAGTTGCGTGTACAGTAGGGAGCATTATATTAATTATACTTTAGAATATGTTTGATAGCAGGGTGGGTACTGTGTTTGGTATTTGTCATGTACAGTAAGGCGATTATATTGTTTTATATTCAGAAAAAGGATATATGCAAGGGGATGTGTATGTGTGCGGTTTTTTGTGTTAGTATGGCCAAACCCCCCCATACAGGGGGTAATGGGGTATGGTGTAGGGGGGCCGGTGAAAAAAGGGGGCCCGCAGCAAGCAGGCCCCGTTTTACAAAAAAGCAGCCTGAGCGGGCCCCCCGGCCAGGGTGAGGAGAGAGGGTGGCCCTGGTCCGAGCCCTGGCGTCTGTCCCTTACTTCTCCCCAGTCTGTAACGGGGTCGGGCCCCCCCGCTCGCCTGTGGGGGGGACCCCCACCCCAATTTTAAACACCGAAGCCCCCCCCCACAGCAGGACAGGGGAGGGGCCCCCTCCGTTTAAAAAGATGCAGGGGGAAGTAAGGGACAGACCGCGGGACTTGGAGCCCGCCCCAGTCTCCTCAAATGTAGTACTGTGGGCCCCCCCACCAAACCCCCCCCCCGCACACACACACTGCATAAAGCCCCCGGGCCCCACGGGCCCCCACCCCAGCACAAACCCCACTGGGGCCTCCCACCGCAGCATCAAAGCCCCACTGGGCCTCCCACCGCACAAACAAAGCCCCCAGGGCCTCCCCCCCCGCAGCATCAAAAACCCCCCCTGGGCCCCCCACCCCCCAGCATCAAAACCCCTGGGCCCCCCCTGGGGCCTCCCCCCGGGAGCATCAAAAGCCCCACTGGGCCTTTCCCCCCGCAGCATCAAAGCCCGGGCCCCACTGGCCCTTTCCCACCGCAAACAACAAAGCCCCTGGGGCCCCCCCCCCCCTTCCCCCCCCACTGAACCCCTGGAGACCTCTTCAGGCCCCCCCCTCCCTGCCCAATTAAAGGGCCCCCGTGGGCCCCCCTGATGCCCCCCCCGCCCCCCAGCGTCCCCCCCTCCGAAAACCCCACTGTGGGAACCCCCCTCAGTTTTTTCCCCTCCTGCTGGGTGGGGGGGCCATTTAAGTTCCCCCCCAACCCCCTCATCCCTGTGGGTCCCAACTTTAAGGGGGCGTAAATTCCGCAGGAAAGAGTCCCCAGCCAAAGGGGCAGTCCCCTTTGGGGGCCCCTCCGGGCCCCGGGTTGGGGAAAAAAAAAAGGGGAAAAAAGGGAAAGACTCCGAACAGAAAAAAGTCCCCCTGTGGATCCCCTAAAAGTTTCCCGCTCGGGGTTTTTGCCCCCCTGTGCACACCCCGCAAACTAACCTAAATGGGTCACTGTTTTTTGGGATGAAAAACATTTTTATTGTAATTAATTACCTCAGTAAAAAATATGGCGTTATAAAAAGTATTGTTATGGTAAATGATATGTGGCGGTATTATTGGTCTTGTATAAATTTTTGTTTTTTCTAATATGGGTTTTGCATAAACCCCCGGTTTTGGGGGGTAACATAATAGTGCTGAACCGGGGGATAATTTGGGGGTATTTTCTGGCCCTTCTATTTTGTACTAGCCCCCACAATATTTTATAAACTGTAAAATCCAAAAAAAATGGGTGCAATTGCATTTTTTTTTTTTATTTTTGTCTGGGTTTGGGTGACTGTTAAGGGGGTCGGGCGGGGTTTTTTAAAGGGGGGGGGGGGGGGAAACGCTTCACTTATGGGGCCCCCGAAAATTTCTGGGTGGCGCCCCTGAGATGGCAGCATTATATATTGGGAAAAACAGAAGAAAGTGCGTCCCCCGGGGCTCATCCTAATTTAAAACCTTCCGTGAGGCCCCCGGGGTAAAATTGGGATAAAAAAAAAAAGGTTTTTTATTGAATGTAAAAAAAAAAAAATCCCGAAAAGAGCTAAAAAAACCCTTTTAAAAAAAAATAAAGGGGAAAAAAATCCCAAAAAACCCGTTTTTTTTCGCCGATACCACCCCGGGGGGCTACCACCCGGAATTGGAAAGATTGAAGAAAAGCGGGAAAAAAAACGTAAATTTTTTTAAAAATTTTCCCCCACTTTTATTTTTGGGGGGCCCCCCAAACACCTAGCAAAAGGGGACAAAAATCCATTTTTGTTTTTAAAAGAAATAAAAATTAAACCCCCAAATGGGGGGGGGGGCGGAACCCCGTTTGAAAGCAGAAAAAAAAAAGGGAAAAAGGGAAAACTGAATGCTAAAAGGAAAATCCTTTGAGCCAATCCCCTTTCTTTTTTCACTTTTTTTCCCTGTATTTCAAAGGGGTCTTTTTAAAGGGGGGGTCCCCCACACAATTGTTTTAAACCCCTTTCCTCAACCCGTTTTTTTGGTTTTTACTTTAATTTTCCCGGGGTGTGTTTACTGGCTTTTTCCCGTAAGGGTTTTCAATTAAACCAGGGCTTAGCTAAGCAACTGTGCTGGCAGCCTATTTAAGAAAACAAAAAGGAACCCCGTAGCTATACAACTGTGGCGGCAGCCTAACAGGAGAGATCAAACAGGTTCCCCGTAGCATTTTTACCAGGCTGGGAGCCTAAAATTCAGGATTAAAAGAGAGAACAGGGGCTTTTTGCATTTGCCCAAACCCGTGGGTGGGAAAAACCCATCCCGGAGAGAGAGAAAAGGTTTTTAGGTATAAAAAACCTAGGGGCTGGTGCAGCCCAGCCAAAAGGGGAAAACCAAAGGGAAAAGGTAAATACTTTTTAAATTTAAAATATATTGGGAAAATTTAAAATTTTTTTGGGAAGACCTCAAAAAAAAAGCCCGGGGAACCCGTATGCTAAAACCCCCAAAAAACACCCCTTTTAAAGGGAAAAATTATTTTTTCCCTTTGAAAAACCAAAAACCGAGAAGAAGGGAAAAAAAACCCAACGGCCCAAAACCCGTTTTTTTTTTTTTTTTATGCCTATAAAAACGGGAAAAAAAAGTGACAAAAAAGGTTTCCCCGTATTTTTTCCCAAATTTTCCTTATAGTAAAAAAAATGCACTTTTAAAACCGCCAAAAAATTTGCCCCGCTTTACCCCCCACTTTCCAGGGTTTTCAAAATTTTTTCCCCAAAAAATTAATGGGGGGGGCAGGAAATTTGGCCCCCCCCGGGGGCCAAAAAAAATTTTCAACAGTAAAAATGGGTTTTGGGGAAAATTTTTTGGGAAAACCCCAACAGGGTTTTGGTTTTTGCCGGGTGCGGATCAACCTGTAGTAAACAGAGAAAACCCCGTTTTAAATTAAAAAAACAAAAACCCAAATTGGAAAAACCCGTAAAAACAAATTTTTACCCCAAACCAAAGCGCAAATACTTTTTTTTTTTTTTTTTTTTTTTTTTTTAAAAATTGGTTTTCCCCACTTGGGAAATTTTTTTTGGGGGGTTTCCCCAAATTGAAATTAAAAAATAAAGGTAACCAAATTTAAAAACAAACCCTTAGAAAGTCCAATCTTTGGTCCCCCCCAAAAAAAAAAAGCCCCCGAGTTTTCCCGGTAGGTTAAAAAATTTAAAAAAAAAATTTTGGCTCTGGGAAGGTTTATAAGGGGAAAAATAAGAGTAATTTTTTTTTTCTTTGGGGGAATTTAAAAGGGTTTAAAAAAAATCCCTTTAATAAGGGGATAACAGCTTTTTTTTTTACAATAGATCCAATTTAAAAAAATTTCACTTTAAATAAAAAAGATAATAACAAAAATTGAAAATTTCGAAAATAGTTTTAAGGGGGTTTTTATACCCGGTTTGGGAAAGGAAAAAAAGGGAAATTTTCAAAGGTTTTAAAAAATGCTTATAAAAAACAGAAACCCCCCGCAGAGTATTTTTTCGTCATCGAATCCGCACAACAGCCATGAGAAAACCCCGAAAGGCGAAAGAGCGAGAACCCTTAGGGGAAAAAAACAAACACCGTTACAAAGACGTCCCTACCCAGGAAAAAAAGCTTCATGGCCAAAGGGGAGACAGATTTAATATATGTTACTTTTTTCCCCCAAAATTTGGGCCAGAAAAACCCCCCCAACCCAATTGTGCGGAAAACTTAAATAAAAAAAGCCCCCAAAGTTTCTTGTCTAAACCCTAAACCCCATGGGGGGGCCCAGTCCCAATAAAGATCCCCCAAAAAAAAAAACCCCCTCAGGACCAATACACCCAAACCCGCAAAAAGGAAATTAACTTTAAACACCTAAAAATTCAAACCATGGGGTAAAAAAGGAAATTTTTTTGAAAACCCCGGCTTGTGGGCCTTTTCGAACCCCAAAAAAAAAAAAACAAGGACACAATTTGGGGGACCAACTAAGAAATTTAAATGGGGCCATTTTTTTTTTTTTAAAATTGGCCCCCCGAAATTTTTCCAAATTCAAAAAAGATTTGGGGAAAAGTGTAATTACACAGAAAAGAAATGTTTGGCGGGAAATTTCCCTAAGGTTGCGGCAACTTTGTATTGGGCCCTAGAAACGTCCAAAAAAAAAGCCCCAAACCCAAAAGATAAAGTGCATAAGTGTAAATTTTGGGGCCCCCAAAATTTGTAGGGCCCAAAAGAGGTAAAGGGGAAAACTTTTTAAAGTGCAATAGAGTGTAAAGGGGGCCCCCCTTTGAAAGGGGAATAAGGGGGTATAAAAAGGGCCCAAAAAATTGTAAAAGGGGATAGGGGGTAAAAGGGGGCAAAAAATTTTTAAAGGGCAAAGAGTGTTTTAATTGGGCCAAAATTTTTGGGATGGTGCCTTAAGGAAAATGTAAATGGGCCAAACTTTTGTAAAGGGGATAGAGTTGTAATGGGCCAAAATTTTTTATTTGGGGGGAAAAAGAGTGTAAAATTTTGAAACTTAGTATTTGGGAAAAGGGGAGGGAAAGGGGGAAAGGGGCCCCCCTTTTTAAATGGGCCCCTAGAGGTAATTGGGCCAAAAATTTGAAAAGGGCATTAAAAGTGTAATGGGGGGCCCAAAATTTGTTAAAGGGGGCAAAAGAGTGTAATGGGCCAAAAAATTTTTTTATGGGGGGAAAAGTGTTTTAAAGGGGGGCCCAAAAATTTGTATGGGCAAAATTTTAATGGTTTAAAAAGGCCCAACCTTTTGGGGAAATTGGGGGAGCCGGGGTGTAATGGGCCCCCAAAAATTTGTATGGGGCAATTTGGGAAAAAATTTAAAGGGCCAAAACTTTTTTTGGTGCAAAAAGAGTGAATTTGGGGCCCAAAATTTTTTAATAGGGCCCGAAGTTAAATTGGGCCCAAACTTTGTTAAAAGTTTCAAAGAAATGTAATTTGGGGGCCCAAACCCCTTTGTTATAAAGGGGGAAAGGTTTAAAGGGCCAAACTTTGGTATTAAGAGGTTAAAAATTTTAATTTGGGGCCCAAAATTTTGAGAGAAACGGATGCAAAGGGGAAAAAGGCGCTTTGAAGGTGAATTTTTGCATCTTTGTTTTCAAATGTATAATGCACCTTTTTTTAAAAGGTTAACCGAAATTGGGTTTTTTTTTTTAAAAACCCCCCCGGTTTTTTAAAGTCCCCGCCCCCCCCCCCCCGCCCCCGGTTTTTTTGGGCCCCCCCCCCCCGTTAAAACCCCCAACCCCCCAAGGCCCCCCAAAAAATTGCCTTTCCCCCAAACCTTTATAAAGGCCCCCCCCCCCCCGTGGCCCCCCCCAGGAATAAAATGCCATTAAAAGCCCCCCAAATTCGACCCCCCCTTTCCCCCCTCCGGCCAGGCCCAGGTCCCCGCCCCCCCGCCCCCCCCCCCCCGGCCCCCCCCGGCCCCCCCCTCCCCCTTCCCCTTAAATGGGGTTTCCCCCTTTCCTTTTTTTTAATGTTTTAAAATTAAAAAATCCCCCGAACCCCCAAAACCCCCTGGGTTTTTGAAAAGTTTTTAGTTCCCCCCCCTAATTTTTTAATTTTTTTAGTTTCCCTTCCCTATCCTCCCCCCAAAAAAATTCCTTCCCCCAAACCCCCCCCAAAAAGTAAACCCCCCCCCCCCCCCCCCCAGAACCCGCCCCCCCCTGTCCCAAATTTAATCCCCCCTTTCCCAATGCCCCCCTCCCCGTTTTAAAGGGGCGGAAAAAACAGCATGGGTAACCCCCAAAATAAAAAAAGGGCCTCATTAAACCTTAAAAAAATTTCCCGCCCAAAAAGGGAAATCCCAAGTTCCCCCCAACCCCCCCAAATTTTTCCCCCCCCACTTTTCCCCCGCTCCGGGTCCCCCTCCGAATTTAAAAAACGGTTTTTTAAGGGGAAAACCCCTCCAAAACTTAACTGGTCCCAATAGGGGAACCCCCAACCAAAAAAATGGAAATTTCCCCCCCCGCACCCTTTCCCCTTTTTCCCCCCTTCCCAAAACCATTTACAAAATTTTTCCAAAAACCCCGGCCCCCCCAGGGTCCAAAATTACTCCCCAAATCCCCCCCTCAAAGTTTTCCCCCGGTTTCCCACGAAAAAACCCTTTTTCCCCCCTCTTTCTGTGCCCAATCCCTGCCCCCAAAAACCCCCTTTTTGTTTATCTTTAAAACCCCCCCTTTTTCTTTTAATTTCCCCCAATTAAAACTTTTTCACTGGGGGAAAAATTTTTCCCCCCCCCAAAAAACCACCCCCCTTTTCCCCCCAACCTTTATTTTTTTAAAGGGGCCACCTTAAAAACATTTTCCCCCTCCCCCCCGCCCAAGCCCGGCCCCATAAGCCCCCCCATTCCCCCCAACCCCAAAAATTAAAAAAGGGCATTTTTTCCCCCGCCTTTTTCTTTTCCTTAAATTTTTTCCCTTCCCTTTTCTTTTTCCGAGATTTTTCCTTTTGATTTTCCCTTTTCTTTTTTCCCCCCCCAAAAGGGAATAATTAAAATCTAAAATTTCTTTAAATTTTGAAGGGGGTTTGCCGCAAGAACCCCTCCCCCCCCTAAATTTTTTTTTGTTCCTCCTCCCAATTTTTAGCTTCCCCAATTTGTTTCCCCGACCCTTAAAAAACCCCCACAACTGAACCCAAAACAAAGAAACATTGGGGCCCCCAAAAAGGGTTTCCCCCCCCCATGTTCCAAATAAAAAAATGGAAACCCATCCTGAAAACCCCCTTTTCAACCGAAAACCCCCTAAGGAAAACGATTTGGGGAAAAAACAAAAACCCCCCCAAGGGCGTAGAGCCGCCCACCCTTTTTTGCGGCCCGCGGGCTTAGGGCTTTTTACCCGTCAAAATTTAAAAAAAAGGAGGAAAAAAATTTAAAATTTTTAAAAAAACAATCCCCAAAAATCACTCAAACAAAAAATCCCAAGTTTGAAAAACCCCCCCAGTTGTTAATTCCAGTTGGGCCCCGCTTTTGGGCCCCCTTTTTTATGCCATAAAAAAATTTTTAAAAAAAAGGGAAAAAAATAACCCGCTCCCCGGGCCCCAAAAAAACAAAAAGTTAAGGGGTTCCCCAAGGTCCCTGACCCCCCCCTTCCCCCCCCCCCCCATACACAAGGGGTTTAATTAAATCCCCCCAAGCAATCCCCCTCCCTCCCCCCTGGGGAAAAAACTACACATAGGGTTTTAGTCAATTCCCTAACCCCCCCTCCCCTCCGGTCCCCCCCCTTTCCCCCCTTGGTTTGCCCCCCCAAAGGTTTTTCATGAACCCTTTCCCCCTCCCCCCCCTCCTCCCCTTTGGTTTTGCCCCCGATTCCTTACATTTCCCCCTCCGGGGCAACCCCTTTTTTGTTTTTGGGAAGGGCCCGGGCCCTCGGATTCCCCCAAAGAACCCCCCCGCAACCCCACTTCCCCCCCATTTGGGGCCCTGGAAACCCGAACCCGGCCCCGGGGCCCAGGGGCCCCAAATTGGGGTAGTCTGGTAAGGAGCCCAGGGCCCCAAGGGTTTCAGGACCCCCCCGTCGGTTACCGGCCCCCCATTAACCCAAAGGGGAGGATAAACCCCGAAGGAAGGTGACAAACCCCTCCCTGGGGGTCCCGGGAGGGCCCCTTCACCCGTAAAATTTAGTCAGGGAGGCCTTTTTGGGTTTTTCCGAGGGGGCCCCAAAACAACCCTAGGGTTAGGGAGAGGGCCCAATATATCCCCCCGCGCCCCCCGGGGCCCCAACAAAAAGGGAAGGTTTTAAAAAAAAATTTTTCTGAACCCAAATTTTTTTGGCCCCCCCCCGGGTTTTTCCCTCATTATTAAGGGTTTAAACAAAAATCCAGTTAGGCCCCGGTTTTTGTCCGGGTCCCCCAATTTCCCCCATAATGGTTTAGCCCCCAAGGGTTGGCCATGCAATAAATCGGTCCGGGCCCCATCACAAAAGGGAACTTGGGGGGCAGTTTTTTTCCCTGTCCTTCAGGGGGTTAAAACGTGGAAGGTTTGGGGAGAATGGGGCGAACTCCGTAACCAAAAAACCCCAATCACAGGGAGGGATTCAAGGGGCCGGGGACATCCGTTTTCCGGGCCCCATAATAAAAATTTTTTTAATTTTGGAGAAAGGGCAAACCCCCCTCACTCCGGAAAAACCCCAAAACCCAAAAAATAAAAAGGGGTTATTTTTCCAAAATTTTCAGGACATCCCCTCTGCTCCGGGGGGCCCCTACACAGTAGGGTTTTTCAAAGGGTTCAGTGACAACCTCTACCGGGGGCCCCCTAAAACAGTAGGGTTTGAAGGTGCAGTGACATCCGTCTGCTCCAGGGTCCCGTACTCGGTAGGTTCTCTATTGTGTGGTTTCTTCTCTGTAGTGTCCTCTGCCCTCGTGCCCCTTTTGTAGCCGACGTTCTCCTCTCACATCAATGGCGCGGGGTGGCTGCAGTTTCCACATATCTCATTCATATTGTTCCCATTTCTCCACTCGCGCTGCTTTCACCTCTTCGGCCGCCAAACTGCAGAGTGTCAGAAAGCCGATAATGATCCTGATCAATCAGCGATGCCAGATCTTTGTGCAGACAGCCTATCACATACCATATATACCCACCAAGCCAGCGCACCAGATGTGAGGTTCTTCATGAGCTACACGCTGTCGATAACAAAATTAGGAAGTGGTCACAATAATGTGACTGGACTGTGTAGTAGATGCAAGCATTATTTACAGCTAGACCGCTGCTGGCCGGGTAGGTTTATATGTGCCCCCTACAGATGAGGAGATGAGGACTCCTGTACACCCCTGTGCCCCCTACAGATGAGGACTCCAGTACACCCCTGTGCCCCCTACAGAAGAGGACTCCTGTGCACCCCTGTGCCCCCTACAGATGAGGACTCCTGTACACCCCTGTGCCCCCTGGAGATGAGGACTCCTGTACATCCCTGTGCCCCCTGGAGATGAGGACTCCTGTACATCCCTGTGCCTCCTACAGATGAGAAGAGGACTACTTTCCACCCATGTGCCCCCTACAGATGAGAAGAGGACTACTTTCCACCCATGTGCCCCCTACAGATGAGGACTCCTGTACACCCCTGTGCACCCTACAGATGAGGACTCCTGTCCACCCCTGTGCCCCCTACAGATGAGGACTCCTGACCACCCCTGTGCCCCCAACAGATGAGGACTCCTGTGCACCCATGTGCCCCCTACAGATGAGGACTCCTGTGCACCCCTGTGCCCCCTGGAGATGAGGACTCCTGTGCACCCTTGTGCCCCCTACAGATGAGGACTCCTGTGCACCCATATGCCCCCTAATGACTTTTAGCAAGATAGGACATCCTGTGCACCCTTGTGCCCCCTACAGATGAGGACTCCTGTGCACCCCTGTGCCCCCTACAGATGAGGACTCCTGTCCACCCGTGCCCCATACAGATGAGGAGATGAGGACTCCTGTGCACCCTTGTGCCCCCTACAGATGAGGACTCCTGTACACCCCTGTGCCCCCTACAGATGAGGACACCTGTGCACCCCAGTTCCCCCAACCCATGAGGAACCCTGTACACCCCTGTGCCCCCTACAGATGAGGACTCCTGTCCACCCAGGTGCCCCCTACAGATGAGGACTCCTGTGCACCCCTGGGCCCCCTACAGATGAGGGCTCCTGAGTTAACAGCAATCAGCAGAATTTTTGATGCAGCTTTGGCTGTGACTGGAGCATAACACAGGCTGATTAATGCGCAGTATCATGTGGTGACCAATTCCCTTCCTCTATAATCGGAGAATCCTCCCGATAACCGATTGGTCCGTAGCCTTAAGGTGATGTGTCACACGGAGATTAGAGCGTAAGCTCTGCAGGCTAGGTCCAGAAATACATAAAATTATTGCTTTAGAGCCAGAGGCTGCAGTCTTGTCTCACACAGCTGAGCGTTTGTTACAATGTATCAGCAGCACTGTGTTCAGCATACGGAGGATTGTCTACACCGACACATTGTAACACACTGCAGCTGTGTGAGATCCCCAGTCACTGACAGCAAGCAGAGCTCTGCACAATGTCTCCACTTTCATACGTAAAGTTTATTTCAAATGAATGTTTGATGAATACACAGATCTCCTTATGTACAGTTCACGCTGCGCTGTGGGCATGCTGGGACTTGTGGTGACCTCCAGCCGTTACAGTCTGATAGTCCGGCATAATATCTCTATGGTCCTGGGCAGCGGAGCTGATCCTATGACATCCGATAATCCAGAATCCCTTTGGGTACAGAGGATGCCGGATTAGCAGGAGGCTGCCGTCTCTGAGAGCGTGCAGGACCAGCGGCAGCCACTAGGGGCGTCAGTCACCCTCTATTATAACCTTATGCAGTTTCCAAATTTTCCATTAAATAAAAAATTTTCTGCCGTAAAAAAAAAAAAAATTTACATCAGAAAAATTCGACTAAAAATAATGGTAAAAATACAAGAGATTAAATTATAATCCCCATTGTCTGCAGCTGATAACACAGAGCAATAGCCCCATGTGGGGGGTCCGGGGGCCACAGGCAGGAGCGGCGCTGCCCGTCCTCTGAGCCTCCATGATACGGTGACTCCAGCCTCCTCCTCCTCTATGTCCCCTGCAGTGTAGAAGTCTCTGGCCGGGCCCTCGGGGACCCGGATACCGAGCGCTGAGGGGGCCCCAGTGCCGCCGCCCTCAGAAGGTGGAGTCGTGGACGAACATGGTGGAGTCCATCTGGTGGCGGAAGGACACCCTGGCCTTACCGCTGAAGTAGGCGCGGCTCTGCTGGCCGTCCGTGTCGCTGCCCGTGGAGTTGGTGGACAGGAGTCGGGGCTTCTCCTCCTGAGGGCTGGAGGCGGCCGGGGGCTCTGGGAAGGGGGGACACAAGGGGAGAATGAGAGCACCCAAAGTATGGAGCTGGTGGCCTAACCCCTGGGTACACAGACCCCACTGCTGTATGTATACCACTCCCCCCCTCACTGTGTGTATACCGCACCCTCCCCGTATACACCGACCCCCTCACTATATGTATACCGCACCCTCCCCGTATTCACCGGCCCCCTCACTATATGTATACCTCGATCACCCCTCATTGTATGTATACTGCACCATCCCCATATACACCCACCCCCTCACTGTATGTATACCACACCCTCCCCCTATACACCGACCCCCTCACTGTATGTATACCGCACCCTCCCCGTATTCACCCACCCCCTCACTATATGTATACCGCACCCTCCCCGTATACACCGACCCCCTCACTGTATGTATACCCCACCCTCCCTGTATTAATCGACCCCTCACTATATGTATACCGCACCCTCCCCCCTCAGTATTTGTATACCACACCCACACTATATGTATACCGCACCCTCTCCCTCACTATATGTATACCGCACCCTCCCCTCTCACTATATGTATACCACACCCACACTATATGTATACCGCACCCTCTCCCTCACTATATGTATACCGCACCCTCCCCTCTCACTATATGTATACCACACCCACACTATATGTATACCGCAGCCTCTCCCTCACTATATGTATACCGCCCCCACCCCCTCACTCTATGTCTACCGCACCCTCGCCGTATACACCGACCCCCTCACTATATGTATACCGCACCCTCCACCCTCATTGTTTTTATACCGCACCCCCCTGTGTACACTAGCCCCATCATTGTATGTATAATGCGCCCTCCTGTGTACACTGACACTAGCCTTGTTTGTCTAGTGCAAAAGTCTTCCTACACCTTGAACCGTTCCTCAATTTTGAACAATACCGCCACACACCTAAATGTATTTCATTGATATAAATATAGATATAGTGATCGAGCAGCACAAGGTAGCGAGTATTTGTGAAGTGGAAAGAAAATGATACGCACTTTCCCAAATATTTCATGTTAAAAAACTGAAGAGTGCATCGTTCAGATGTATTCAGCCCCCTGTACTCTGATCCCTCTAAATAAACTGCAGTGTGACCAATGGCCTTTAGAAGTCACCTCATTAGTAAATAGAGCCCATGTCTATGTAATTTATTCTCAGGATAACTCCAGCTGTTTTGTCAGGGCCTCAGAGGACTGTTCGAGAACATTGGTGAACAAACAGCATCATGAAAATCAAGGAACACACCAGGCAACTCAGGGATAAAGTTGTGGCAAAGTGTATTACAGGGTTAGATTTCAAAAATAGCCAACGCTCTGAACTTCTCTTGGAGCACTGTTAAATCCATCCGTAAAATGGAAGGAATATGGGATACGCAAACCCTACCAAAGAAAATGACCGTCCACCTAAAACAATAAACCCCGAGCACAAATTTTAAGAGAAGCAGCCAAGTCCCCCGATCGCTGTGGGGAAACTCAGAATCCACCCTAAGGGGGGAAATGTGACCACAAAACATTATTATTGTTCTTCACAAATCTGGTCTTTATGGAAGAGCGGCGAGAAGGAAACCCTTTGTGAAAGCCATAAGAAGTCCAGTTTGCAGGAAGCTCTGTAGCAAGAGTGTGGAAAAAGACTCTGGTCAGAGGGGGGACCAAGTCCAAACACTTAAAAAGGTGCAGGTTTTTGTAGGACACCTCTATCGCAATGTTCCACCCTGATCCCCATCCCCACCGTGAAGCCTTTTGGGGGGGCACATAAAGCTGGGGGGGGGCTTCAGCAGGGGACTGGGAAAGCCTGCCCCAAAAGCCAGGGAAACATGGATGGGTGAACTTGCAACCCTGGAGGAAAAACCCGTAGAGGCTGAAAGATTTGAGCCTGGGGCTGGGGAACCTTCCAGGGGACAAACCCAAAATTACACCAAAGCTACGTGGGGGGTTTTCCCTCAGGCAGATCCATGGGGGCACCAATGTCCCCCGTCACACCCGACCCGAATCCCATTGAGAAACTGGGGCCCGGGCCCCGGAAAACCCCCCAAAAACCTTCTCCAACCAATCTGACTGAGCGCGGCGAGCTGCAAAAAAAATGACAAAAATTCCAGCCTCTAGAAAAACAAAGCTGCAGAGACCTCCCGACAGAGACTGCTGCTTGCCATTGCCAGATAGAGGTGTCCTACAAAGTCATCTACTCCAGGGCTGAATACATTGGCAGATTGAGGCTTGTCCTACCAAAGTACTGAATCCGGGGCTGAAACATTGCTGACTAGAGGTGTCCTAACAAAGTACTGACTCCGGGGGCTGAATTACATTGCTTGGCCACCTCTATCTGCAAAGTACTGACTCAGGGTCTGAATACATTGCAGTTAGAGGTGTCCTACAAGAGTACTGACTCCGGGGGCTGAACTTTGCAGATAGAGGGGTCATACAGGAGTATGTCTCCAGGGGCTGATTACATGGCAGATAGAGGTTGTCCTACAAAGTACTGAGTCGGTGGCTGAATACATTGACAGATAGAGGTCTCCTACATAGTACTGACTCCGGGGCTGAATACATATGCTGATAGAGGTGTCCTCAAAGTTACTGATCTGGGGCTTGAATACAATGGAAGATAGAGGTGTCCTACAAAGCACTGACTCCGGGCAGAATTCATTGCAGATAGAGGTGTCCTACAAAGTACAGACCTCGGGGCTGAATTCTCATTGCAGGATAGAGGTGTCCTACAAAGTACTGATCCGGGGCAGAATACATTGCAGATAGAGGTGTCCTACTAAGTACTGGGACTGCGTGGGGTGAATAACATTGCAGATAGTGGTGCCTACAAAGTACTGACTCCGGGGGCTGAATACATTGCAGATAGACGGTGTCCTACATATGTACTGAACTCCAGGGTGAATAAATTGCAGATGAGTGTGTCCTACAACTGCAACTGGACTCCAGGGCTGAATTCATTGCAGATAGAGGTTGTTCCTACAAAGTACTGCTCCGGGGGGCTGATTACATTGCAGTTAGAGGTTGTCCTACAAACTACTGTCTCGGGGCTGAATACATGACAGATGAGGTTGTCCTACAAAGTATACTTACCCCTGTTATACATTGCAGATAGAGGTGTTCCTACAAAGTAAGGACTCTGGGCTGAATACATTGCAATTGAGAGTCCTACTATGTACTGACTCCGGGGGCTGAATACACATTGCAGATAGAGGTGTTATACAAATTACTGACTCTGCTAGGACACCTCCTATCTGAATGTATTCCAGCTCATCAGAGTAGTACTTTGTAGGGACACCTCTTATCTGCAATGTGTTCAGCCGGAGTCAGTATTTGTAGGAATCCTCTATCTGCAATGTATTCAGGCTCCAGAGTCAGTAACTCTGTGGACACCTCTTTTTGCAATGTATTCAGACCCAGTAGACAGTACTTTGTTGGACACCCTTATCTGCAAATGTATTCAGGGCACCCAGAGACAGTACTATGTAGGGACTCCTCTATCTGTAATGTATTTCAGCCCTGGAGTCAGTACTTTGTTAGGTCACCTCTATCTGCAATGTATTCAGCCTCGGGAGTTCGATTCTTTGTAGGGACACTCATCTGCAATGTATTCAGCCCTGGAGTCAGTACTTTGTAGGACACCTCTATCTGCAATGTATTCAGCCACCGGGAGTCAGTACTTTGTAGGCACCTCTATCTGAATGTATCAGCTCCTCCAAAGTAACTGACTCCGGGGCTGAATACATTGGCAGATAGAGGGCCCTACAAAGTACTGTCTATGGGGCTGAATACATTGCAAGATAGAGGTGTCCCACCAACACGTAGCTGACTTAGGATGATTTACATTGCAGATAGAGGTGTCCTACAAAGAGTACTGGACTCCTGGGCTGAATACATGAGATAGAGGCGTCCTACAAAGTACTGATCGGGGCCTGAATACATTGCAGTTAGGAGGTTCTACAAAGTACTGACCCGGGGCGTGAATTTCATAGCAGATGAGGTGCCCTACAAAGTACTGTCAACTCCGGGAGCTTGATACAGTGCAGATAGAGGTGCCCTACAAAGTACTGACTCCGGGGAGCTGAATACATATGCACCAAACACTTTTCCGATTTTCAATTTGCAAAAATTAGGAAAAGCTTGTATCATTTTCTTTTTACCTCACAAATACTTCCTACTTTGTGTTGCTCGATCACATAAAATATCAAAAAATGACAAAAGTTTGTGGCTTTAACATTTAAAAATGAGGAAAAGTTAAAGAGGGAGGAAGACTTTTGCAACTTGCATCAACCCCCTCATTGTATGTATACTGCACCCTCCCTGTATGCAGCAACCCCCCTCATTGTATGTATACTGCACCCTCCCTGTATGCATCAACCCCCTCATTGTATGTATACTGCACCTTCCCTGTATACAGTCACCCCCCAATTATGTTTACTGCACCCTCCATGTATACAGTGACCCCCCCCATTATGTTTACTGCACCCTCCATGTATACAGCGATCCCCCATTATATGTATACTGCACCCTCCCCGTATACACCGACCCCCTCACTATATGTATACCGCACCCTCCCTGTATACACCCCCCCACTGTATGTATACCGCACCCTCCCTGTATAAAGCGATCCCACATTATATGTATACTGCACCCTACCTGTATTCAGCGACCCCCTCATTGTAAGTATACTGCACCCTCCCTGTATACATCCCCCCCCATTGTATGTATACTGCACCCTCCCTGTATACAGCGATCCCCCATTGTATGTATACTGCACCCTCCCCATATACACCGACCCCCTCACTATATGTATACCGCACCCTCCCTGTATACAGCGACCCCATTATATGTATACTGCACCCTCCCTGTATACACCCCCCCACTGTATGTATACTGCACCCTCCTGAATTGCATCAAACACTGCCTCCATTGTATGTTTACGTGCACCCTCCCTGTTATGCATCAAAACCTATGTATGTATACTGCACCCTCCCTGTATGCATCAACCCCCTCATTGTATGTATACTGCACCCTCCATGTATACAGTGACCCCCCCCATTATGTTTACTGCACCCTCCATGTATACAGCGATCCCCCATTATATGTATATGCAATCCCCGTATTCAACGAACCCCTCTCACTATATGTTTTACGCACCTCCTGTATACACCCCCCCACTGTATGTATACCGCACCCTCCCTGTATACACCCCCCCACTGTATGTATACTGCACCCTCCCTGTATACAGCGATCCCCCATTGTATGTATACTGCACCCTCCATGTATACAGCGACCCCCTCATTATATGTATACTGCACCCTCCCTGTATACAGCCTCCCACTGTATGTATACTGCACCCTCCCTGTATACAGCGACCCCCTCATTATATGTTTACTGCACCCTCCCTGTATACAGCCTCCCACTGTATGTATACTGCACCCTCCCTGTATACAGCGACCCTCTCTCTTTCTTACCTTCCTGACTACTTTTGCTCCTTTTTCGCGATTTCCTTCTCCATACCAGGGGAAACACTGCAGCGCCTTCACCCCCATCCTGAGAACGAGAAGACACAATCCTCATGTAGTGTATACACAGCGCTGTGCACACTATCAGTGCCGGAGATGTGCTGCCTATCCCAGGCACAGAATGCACAAGTATATACACATCCTACATATCTCCCATACCAGACATACCGCATGTCACTCACTGTATACAGCCGCCCCCTCACATTATATATGATGATGATATATCTAAGCCTGCCGGGTGTCATACCGTCTGCTGTATCTCAGCCTGTTACATGTCATACCGTCTGCTGTATCTCAGCCTGTTACATGTCATACCATTTATTGTATCTAAGCCTGTTGTGTGTCATATTGTCTGCTTTATTTAAGCCTGTTACATGGCAACTTAGATACAGCAGATAGCATGACATATAACAGGCTTAGATACAGCAGGTGGTATGACACATGGCAGCTTAAATACAGCAGAAAAGTATGACACTGTAGAGTTGGAGTCGTTATAAAATTGTTCCAGTTGGGTCTTGCCAGTGCTACTGCTCCCAGATCTTCAGCCTCATCAGATGAGGAGTGTAATGGTGAAAAGTATTTGGATGACATGGAGCAGGCAACGCGCTGCCGCAGGGGAAAAGATCCCGCTCCCACAGCAAACAGAGCGACCAGATTCCAGCAACATTTGTCACCTGCTTTCAAAGAAGTAGAAGATGTGCGTTCACTCAGACCTTGTCTGTTAGCTGAGGACCTATTCCTTTATACCATGAACATTGTTAGGAGTCTGCCCCTGCGTGGTCACCGCTTTGCCCCCAAATTAGTGTAGAGAGGCCGTTCTCTAGCCTGGAAATAATGAGGTCAGGTGTGAGGTCATGTATGCAGGATCTGATGGAGGCAATACTATTTCTCAGAACAAATTCAGAGACTCCACAAATGTTATTCAGGACGGTTTTGTTGAAAACTGTTTTTCCCACTTTTGAACATTTACAATTTTTAAAATATTTTGTGTGTTCTAAAGTCGTATCCAATAAATATATTTTACACCAACAAGCAAAAGGGTAACAATGTTTTGAACCTTGTGACTTTCAGGCTCCATATCTCACCATCCGCTTAAGCTTTGAACGCGAGACTCACATCATAGTATAGACAATCCTCTTGGCTCTCATACATAACTTTGACCTGTGTATTTAGCATCTGTTAGTTCTAGCAGATTGTGTCAAGTACACTGCCATTGTTACTGTTTTGCTTATGGTGGTCGGGACAATCATTTTCTTTTTTATTATACTAATTACAACCTGTCCTCACATTCCCTAATGCTCAGTGTGTTTATTAGGTTGATTTCCCTAGTGAAATGTCATGGTTGAGAAGCGATGGAAGAAGATTCCCAATGAAGAGAGAAGAGGCATCATGCAGCTCTCGGAGTGCGCCTCTGGGCCGAGGACATTGCGAACTGCATATGTGAGGCCCCTGACGCGGGAAGAATATTGGATTGAATGTCCTCCAAAGCCAAGCGGTGGAAGTCCAGGGGAAATATCAGAGCCAACAAGTCGCTCATCATAAGGCATCGATCAGTTCTGACGTTAAGACACGGCTAGTGGAGGCGGGCTCGTTCGGCTTCGGTAAGGTGAGGTCACTAACGCCCATACAAGCACTGGGCAACACGCATTACACAGGTCTGGAATGAGGGCCCCAAAAAAGGGGAAGAAGCCGCGACTTCAATCTCCTCATAAGAAGCGTCGCAGAGAGATTACAGAAAAGGATGAAAGATGGAAGAAACGGGAGCGAAGAGATGAAAGCATAGACCGGGCCAGATGGGGGGGGAATGGGAAGGAATCAAGGGAGAAGGGTGACGAACGTGAGCGAGAGATGAAAGTCAATAGGACACGGGCTCTGATGGGGGGATGAGAAGATTCAAGAGAGAAGGGGAGAACAGAGCGAGAGAGAAAGATCAATAGACCGGGCTCTGATAGGGGGATGGAAAGAGCACAAGGGAAGAAGGGGTGAACGGCGCGACGAGATAGAAAGTCAATTGACCGGGCTATCGATAGCGGGGAATGGGAAAGAATCAAGGGAAGATAGGAAGGGTGCGAACGGGAATGCAGAGATGAAAGGTCAATAGACGGGCTCTGATGGGGGGAATGGGAAGAACCAGGGAGAAGGGGCAAAACGGAGCGAGACATGGAAGTCAATAGGACGGGCTCTGATGGGGGAATGGGAAAAAACCAGGGAGATGGGGCGAATGGAGCAAGAGATGAAAGTCAATAGACCGGGCTCTGATGGGGGGGGAATGGGAAGAACCAAGTGAGAAGGGGAGACGGGTGCCGAGAGTGAAAGTCATAGACCGGGCTATGATGGGGGGAATGGGAAGAACAAGGGAGAAGGGGGCGAACGGAGCAAGAGATGAAGTCTAGACCGGGCTCAGATCGGGGGAATGGGAAGAACAAGGGAGAATGGGAGAACAGAGCGAGAGATGAAGTCAATAGCCCGGGCTCTGATTGGGGGGAATGGGAAGAACCTGCCGAGGGAGAAGGGGCGAACGGAGCGAAGAGATGAAAGTCAATAGGACCGGGCTTGATGGGGGAATGGGGATGAACCGAGGGAAGAAGAAGGGTCGAACGGAGGAGGAGATGTAAGTCAATAGGTCTGGGCTTGATGGGGGGCGGAATGGGAAGAATCAAGGAGTAATGGGCGGCTGAGCGGAGCGAGAGATGAAAGTCAATAGACCGAGGCTCTGATGGGGGACCAATGGGAAGAATCCAAGGGAGAAGGGGCGGCGAACGGGAGCGGAGAAATGAAGTCATAGACCGGGCTCTGATAGGGGGGAATGGGAAGGAATCAAGGGAGATAGGGTCGACGGAGCGAGAGATGAAAGTCAATGGACCGGGCTTGATGGGGAAAATGGAAAGAATCAAGGGAAGAAGGGGCGAAGGAGCGAGAGATGAAAGTCAATAGACGGGCTCTGATGGGGGGTATGGAAAGAACCCAAGGGAGGAAGGGGCGAATGGAGCGAGAGATTAAAGTCAATAGACCGGGGGCTGATGGGGCGAATGGGAAGAACCAGGGAGATAGGGGGAGAACGGGGGCAAAGAGGATGAAAGTCATAGACCCGGCTATGATGGGTGGGATTCGGGAAGAAACCAAGGGAGAAGGGTGCGAACGGACCGCGAGAGATGAAAGTCAATAGACCGGCTCTTATGGGGGGAATGGGGAAGAATCAAAGGAGGAGAAGGAGCGTGGAGAGCCAGAGAAGGAGGCAACCTTCAGGAAGGAGGAAGCCTGTGGCTATGGGGAGGGGTCACAGCCAAAGATGTGGGATACTTGACCAGGATGGTTGGTTGGCCTCAATGCTGGAGGCTTTATGTGTGCTCCTTACATGATGAGTATCTTCTTTACACTCGAGTATATAGGGGATGAAGAGGAGAATTAGTATGTCCAGAAGGACAATGACATGGAGCAGACTACAAGGTTGGACGAAGGACAGGGGTCAGTAGTCTATGAGGTAGAGCTGCTGTTTTGGCCTCCACAGTCCCCAGACCTCAACCCAATTATCCAACACTTGTGGGGAAATGGTGAGACAAAGTGTTTGTTTCACACCACCAAGTCCTGTCTGCACCATCATTGGGTATGGTAGAAGAGAACCGTTGATCAGATTTTGGACCATGCTTGATATCTGATCCTAGAGCCCAGAAGGATTCAGGCAGAGCTGAAAGCTCAAGGTGGATTTCCCAAATACTAAAAAAATAATAAAAGAGAAAAACAGTAACAATGCAGTTACAGTAAAGAATCTGCATAACTAAGCAGATACTAAATCGTTACAAGTCAAATTTATGTATAAAATAGCCAAGATGATTGTCTATAACATGATGGGAGTCTCATGTACAAATCTGTAGTGGATGGAGAGAAATGGAGCCTGGAAGTCACAAGGTCAAAACATTGACAAGCAAAAGGGTAACAGTGTCTGTTCTGCCTAAATAGCTTAATTATTGTATCATAAGGTGATAAACAGCCAGATGTTACAATTTGACTACAGGTGAAAGTTTCACTTAAAAAACTGAGCGTCCGTGTATGAGGGAGTCAGAGTGGGAGTCAGGGGAATTAAGGAGTCCGAGCTTTGGCTGTATGTCATACCGTTCTGCTGCCATCTAGTGATATGTCTCACAATCTTGCAAACCCCTTTGATGTTTATAGTGATTGAAGCCTGCAGGTGAAGGGTCAGAGGTTACAGGTCACTGACCCAGCAGAATGTGGCGTCAGGGGTAAATCTGATTCCAGACGTCACCCCGCAGGGAACTGGATCTTAGGGAAAGTATGAGGCGTCCATGAGGGAAGCAGGGAATATGTGATGTGTGGATGAGACATATCCCAGAAGCTCATGTTTCCCATCAGGGGCGAGACAGATTCCTAGCAGATACCGCGCTCCTCTCCATAAACAGCAGCGCTGGGACATCCAGATCTCTGCACTAAATTAGATTCCTGCCCCTTTAAGGAGTATCATAGACAATGTCATGTGCAGTATGCAGTTATTTAAAAGGGGGCAGCCCATCCCCCGGCTCTGGCCTAAAATTTGGGGGCCGCCCCTCCCCCCTCCATTGTGTGTGAAACCTTTTAGGGGTTGTCTCACTACAGGACGCTGCTTTTTATTTTTAAAGACTTGCAAAACAATCACTTATAGTATCGTCCTTTAAAAAGAGTCCTACCTACCCTAGATATCCCTTTTCTTGTATGGGCTGCACCAGCCCCTCAGTTCGCTATAGTACAACCTTTCCATCTCTCATGATAGGCTGCCACCATGGTTGCTATAGCCACAGACCTGATAAATCTCTCCGAATGGCCCCCAGCCTGGTTGCTATAGCTACAGACCTTTTTGTCTCTCTTGATGGCCCCACACGGGTTTGCTATAGCTACAACCTGTTTGATCTCTTTGATAGGTCCCACACGGTTGCTATAGCTAAAACCCTGGCTTCTACTGCAGCCTAGTAAAGCCATTAAAAACACCCCCTAAATTCAAAATAAAACCCAAAAAAACGGACTAGGGGGGGAAAGAGGAATCAATGTATGAGCAACCCCTTTAAATATTCCTTTAGTTCCCCTCTACTTTAGAAAATTGGGGTGAAAACCCCAAACGCCTGCCATGACCGCGCCCATAAGGGGTTTTCACCCGTGTTCCAACATCTCCCCCGGGGACAACCTCATTTTGTGGGGGGAAGGGGAAAAAGGGGGAAAACCAGGGGCCTGGGAAGGGGACATTGGAGCCTCCGAGTACGAGGGAAGGTTACAGGAATTAAATGCATTAGTTTTCAGATGAAGAATCTGCATCTAAACCAAAATGAAGAGGAGAAACAATTCCATGTAAAACAAAGGGGGCCCCACCCACAGCCGGAGCCCCTCAGTGTCCATATAGGAGTAGCCATCATCTGTCCTGATCCCACAGTGATGATGGCAGCCTCAGACTGTGGGGGGAGGCCCGGACACTATGCTGGGGACAGACACTGCTTATAATGGGCTCTGGTGAGGTCATGCAGGAGGCCGAGCTATTCCTCCTGTCAGATTTGACAAAACTCACGATGGAGGCTTCAATCTCTGGAACTCTACAACTAGGAAAAACCTCCAGGGGGTTTACCAACAACCATATAACCCCCACGGGTGTCCCCCCCTAGCAAAAAATATAACCCTACTGGGGTCCCCCTAGCAACCAATATAACCCTCTGGGTGTTCCCATTCAACCAATAAATCCTACTGGTTTAACCCTACAACCAATAAAATCCTACTGGGTTTCCCTAGGGAACCCAATATAACTCCTGCTGGGTGTTCACCATAGCAACCAATAGGATTCCCACTAGGAGTAATGGTTTTCACCACAGCAACCGATAGGATTCTCACTAAGAACAATATTGTTCATCATAGCAACCGATATGATTCCATCTAGGAACATTGGTCGACCATAGAAACTGATATGATTTACACTTGGAACAATGGTGTTCACCATAGAAACCCTTTATTTTGAAAAAATTACACTTTGGGGGAATGGGTTCACCATTGGGAAAAATGATTTCCCCCTAGGGGATTACCATAGCAACCAATAGGTTTCCCACTAGGAACAATGGTGTTCACCAGAGCAACCAATATAACTCCTTCTGGGTGTTCACCAAAGCAACTGATATGATTCCCAGTAGGTGTTCACCATAGCAACCACTATGATTCCCACGGTGTGTTCACCATAGCAACCGATATGATTACCAATCGGAACAATGGTGTTGACCATAGCAACCAGTATGATTCCCAGTAGGTGATCACAAATACGATTCCCAGTAGGAACAATGGTGTCAGCCATAGCAACCGATACGATTACCAATAAGAACAAGTGTTTCAAAAGTCCAAAATAATTTTCCCCTTAAAAGGGCCAAACCCAAAAAACCAATGCAAATTTCCCCCTAGGCACAATTTTTTTTTTGGTTTTTTTTTTTTTTTTTTTTTTTTTTTTTTTTTACCATTTTTTTTTTTTTTTTTTAAAAAATTTTTTTTTTTTTTTTTTTTTTTTTTTTTTTTTTTTTTATTTTTTTTTTTTTTTTATTTTTTTTTTTAAACCCAAAACAACCAATAAATTCCAATGGTGTTCCCCTACAACCAAAAAGATTCCCAAATAGTGTTTCCCCTAGAAAACCCAAAAGAATTTTTTGGAGAAACAAAAAGGGGGTGAAACCCTAGAACCAATAGATTTTCCCAAAAAACAATGGTGTCGACCATTTGCAAACCGGGTATGATTCCCAATCGGAACAATGGTGTGGACCATAGCAACCAATATCATTCCCAGTAGGTGATCATCATAGCAACCAATAGGTTTCCCACTAGGTTCAATGGTGTTCACCATAGCAACCAATATAACTCCTACTGGGTGTTCACCATAGCAACTGATATGATTCCCAGTAGGGTTTTGCCATAAACAAACCCGTATGATTCCCCGTTGTGTTCCCTAGAAAAACCGAATGATTCCCAACGGTTTTGGGGTTCCCCTAGCAAAAAAATAGATTCCCCAAAAGGAACAATGGTGTTGGGCCCTAGCAACCCAAAATTTTGTTGTTTTTTACCGCAACTCCCAAAAAAAGGTGGCACACTTGTGGAATTTTGTTTTTTACCCCATTCCACCCAGCCGGGGCGGGTGCAGCTGAAGCACCAGGCATCAGGTCAGGGCCAGGGATTTGAATCTTTCCCAGAGGGTTAAAAAGGAAAGAGGGCGCCATTTGTGTTATGTGTCTAGGGCGCTGAAATACCTTGTGCCAGCCCTGCTGTCATGAGATCAGTGATGTCGGCAGCCGAAAACGAAGGTGACACCCCCCTTTAGAAAAAATAGGACGATGTTTAGCGGAGAACAGGGGGCGTTTTGATCTCCTTTTTTTTTGACCATGAAAATCCCAATCAAAAAGGTCCAGCCGGAACAAAGGGGTTTTTAAACCCCGGTCACCAAAAAGGATCAAGACGAAGATTCGGATGTTGCCCATGACAACCAAAAAAATTTTTTTGTTAAAAAATTTTGGTGCAGCACAGTGGTGTCACTATTTGGTGGAGGATGGTTGTGAAGCCTTAAAAAAGTAAGAAGATTTTGTTTAAGTCGAACAGATTTGAGCCAAATACGTGTTGTTGCCTATAGAAACCAAGACTATAGCAGCCTAGTGTTATGGAAGAGCTGATTGCACCCATTATACAATGACCCAAACCTAATGAGGCCTCCCTCACCACCTGCCCCCCCTCACCCAATTATAACTCACCCTCGGCCATAAGGCAGACCTGAAATTCAAGATCTATTTCCCAGAATTTACATAAGGAGCACAGAGCAAGGTCTCACAAGAAAATTGGCGTCAATTAGTACCCCGGGGTCGGCGAAAAAAAATGACACGATATCACAGTGAATAGCCCCGCGGATAAAGGGAAAGGGGGGTGCTTCAAAAGATTGATAGAAGGTGCCACCTCTTTGCCATCTACTCAACATCACCCTCATAGGAGTCAACATCCAACACACCTAAAAGGGGGGTAAAACATAGCCAAATCCCCCTGTTGGAGTTTCTTATCTAAAATCCACCCATAAAGTATTTAACCCCTCAACTGAGGACACCTCCTTATTATCAACTCAACATCACTCTCATAGGAGTCAACATCACTCTCTAGGGTAAACCCATCTCCCAAACACACCCTAGTAGGTCAACACACCCCAACACCCTCGTAGGATTCTTACTAAAACTCCTCCAATAAAGAGGGGAACTAATCTCCACCTCTCTCCTGCCGGTCACAACACAAACACCTCCCACGGCGGCCCCTACTCCAGTCACATCTTTGGTCCCATTGGCAGCCCCTCCTCAAGATTCAAGGTCTTGGCGACATAACCAGAACAGAATCAACATTACCGTCATAGGAGTCTCTATAACTCCAATAAAGTATATGAACCCCCCATGTGAGGACACCTCATTACCATCTACTCAACATTACCCTCATAGGAGTCAACATCAGTCAACCACCCTTACCACCCTCAGCGAAATTCAACCTCATATGAGTTCTTCACTATGACACCATCCAATACAGTATGTGAATCCCTCAACTGAGGTCACCTCCGTATTATCTACTCCACATCACCCTCATAGGAGTTCTTATCTATGACTCCAATAAAATATGTGAACCCCCCCAAGGGAGGACACCTCATTGCCCTCTTCAAAATCATTCTAGGATCAACACCACCTAAAGGGGTTTTTATTATGATAACATCCAAGAAAGTATGTGATCCCCCTAACTGAGGAAACCTCCTTACCATCTACACAACATCACCCTTATAGGAGTCAACATCAGCCAAAATCCCCCTCATAGGAGTTCGAGTTCTTATCTATGACTCCATCAAATAAAGTATGTGAACTAACCTCCACCTCCCTCCTGCCGTCACAAAAACAAAAAATTTAATATCCCCCCGGCGGCCCTATCCAGTCACTTTTTGGACCCACTGGCAGTCTTCCCTCAGGATTCAAGGGTTTTAAAATAACCAAACAGAATTTAAAATCACCCCATAGGAGTCTCTATGACTCCAATAAAGAATATGAACACACTAATTGAGGACACCTCATTACCACCTACTCAACATCACTCTCATAGGAATCAACATCAGTCAACCACCCTCACCACCCTCAGCCAAAATCCCCCTCATAGGAGTTCTTATCTACAACACCATCCAATACAATATGTGAACCCCTCAACTGAGGTCACCTCCTTATTATCTACTCAACATCACCCTCATAGTAGTCAACATCACCCTCATAAGTTCTTAAACAAAGACTCCCAAAAAAATACGTGAACCCAACCCCAATGACTGAGGGCAACCCAAATTTCCATTAGTCCCAAAATCACTTTCAAAAGGGGTAACATCATTTCCCCATAGGGGTTTTTTATCTAAAGACGCCAAAAAAAATATGTGAACCCCACCCCCCAACTGAGGACACCTCATTGCCATCTAGTCAGCATCACTTACATAGGAGTCAACATCATTTTCATACTAGTTCTTATCTATTACTTCATCCAATAAAGTATGTGAACCTCCCAAATAAGGACACATCCTTACTATCTACTCAATATCACTCTAATTTGGAGCAAAAAATCCCCCCGATTGAGTTTCTTACGATGAAATCCAATTAAATTTTTAAGCCCCCCCATTTCCTTCCCAAATTTGGCCACATGATGGCAAAACCCCCCCTTTGTCTCCCCTTTGGGCCCATTTCTTTGCCTTCCCCCCCGGATTTTGAGATCTTGGGGAAAGTAACCCGAAAAGGAGTCAAATTAGTCAAAAATCATTTCCCCATCAAGTTCTTGTTTTATGACTTAAAAAGTATCTGAACCCCCAACTAAGGACAACCCCCCCTTACCCTACTCAACATCCCCTTTTTCATTGGAGTCAAAATCATCCCCCCCAAAGGGGTTTTTACTATAAGATCCAAGAAAGTATGTGATCCCCCTAATTGAGGAAAACCCCCTTACCAAACAAACCCCAAAATAAACCCCAAAAAGGGGTCAACATCAGCCAAAATTCCCCCCCATAAGGATTCTTATCTTTGGGCATCACCAAAAACAGTAAGTGGGAAACCCCCCAACTGAGGACACCTTTCCCTTTTTATTATCAAAATCAAACCAAAATAGGAGTCAAAAATGAGGCCCCTAGGAGTTTTAACTAGGGGCTCCAATAAATTTTGTGAACCCCCCAATGAAGGGGCACCCCATTTTCCATCTACTCAACATCACCCTCATAGGTGTTCTTATCTATGACGCCAATAAAGTATGTGAATCCCTCAACTGAGGACACTTCATTGCCATCTAGTAAAGATCACTTGCACAGGAGTCAACATCATCCTAATAGGAGTTCTTATCTAATTAAATTCATCCCAAAAAAGTATGTGAAACCCCCAAATTAAAAGGGCCCCATCCTTAAAACTAACCCAAAATACTTCATAGGAGTCAACATCACCATGATTGGAGTTCTTCTCGATGACTCCAATTAAGTATTTAGCCCCTCCATTCCTCCAATTAGGCCACATGATGGCACCACCCTAGTCTCACCTTTGGGCCCATTGCTAGCCTTCCCCCCAGGATTTTGGGTCTTGGGATGTAACCCGAAGGGAGTCAAAAATCACCCAAAAGGGGTTGGTTTTTTATGACACCAAAAAAATAAAGTACCTGAAACCCCCAAATGAGGACACCTCCTTACTATCTACTCAACATCACTCTCATAGGAGTCAACATCATCCTTATAGGAGTTTTTTTAACTATGACCCAAACCAAAAAGTATTGAAACCCCCAATTTAGGAACCCTTACCCTTACCAAATTTACTTCACAGGGGGTCAAAATCATTCCCCCAAAAGGAATTTTTTTAACTATTTACCCAACCAATAAAAATATGTTTAACCCCCAAACCTTAGTTAAAACCCTTCCTAGACTCAAAAACCTCCCCATAGGAATTTTTATCTATGACACCATCCCAAAAAGTATTTTAAAACCCCAACTGAGGACAAACCCCCTTTTTAAAATTTTCCCCAAAAAACCCCCATAAATAAAAGGGGGTTAAACTATTGACCCCCAATTTTGGAACTCCCCCCCAATGGGGACATCTTTGGGGCCCTTCCAACATTTCCCCAAAGGTTTTTTATTCTGGGATTTAAAAATGTTTAAAGGGCCCCCTTTTTAAACAATAAATTCCCCTTTCCAAATCCCTTGCCCCCCGGAGTTACTCATTTTAAAAAGGGGAAAATTTTTTTGGGAAACCAAAAAGGGGGTTTAATTTAACCCCCAAGAGTTGAAGCTCCTTTTTTAGGGCCCCCCCATTTTTGGGGGTGAAAACTTTTATTCCTCAAGAGTTCCTTTTTTTTTAAAAAAAATTTTTGGTTTTGAAAAAACCGAAAAGGGTCCTTTAGCCTTTCCACGGGAATTGGGAAAAAGGGGTTCAAGCCTCCAATTTCCCCGGCCCCAAAAAATTCTTTAACCCTTCAAACCCCAAAATTTTTTTAAAAAAAACCATTTACCTTTCCTAAAAAGAAGGGGGGAAGGGATCAAGTGCGTTTGGGGGTTTTCAGCCCTGCCCCGGGGAATTTGGGAACAAAGGAAAATATAGGGCCCAAAAGGGGGTTAACCCCTTTCCCCCCTGATAAGGGAAAAAAATAAATGGTTGGATTTTAACCCCGAAGTTTGCTGTTTCCCCAAAATTTCCAAACAAAACTTCAAAACCTGGGGTTTTGGGGAAAAACCCCGAAAAAACCTTTATTTACTAAAATTAGATGGGGAAAATCAAAACCCAAATTTGGGCATCAAAGGTAAAGGAAGCCCGGGGCCTTTTTCCCCCTTGGGCCCAAGGACCCCCAAAATTCCTTGGGCCCTTTTTAGTTCCCCCCAGGGTTGGGGGAAAGGTTTATGGGGCCCCAAAAAGGGGAATAGACCCCAAAAACCCCCCAAAAGGGAAAATTTAACTTTGCCCCCCCTCCCCTAAAAAAATTGGCCCCCAATTTGGCCCCCCCCAACCCCTCGTCCCCACCCCTGGGCCATACCTAAAGGAAAACCAGCACCTTCCCGGAACTGAACCCCCCTCCGTAACATTAAACCCAAAAAGTTAAAAGGGGTCAACATCCCTATTTACTTCCGTGAATTTTAAAAAGCCAAAAGGGTCAAATCACCCTGAGGAGTTTAAGGGGGATCCCCAAAATTTGCCCTTAAAAAATTTTAAAAAAAACATTTTAAAAAAGTTATTTTGGGGGGGCCGCGCCCCCCCAATTAGAATCGGATCCAACCCAGAAAAACCCAAGGCCCGGATTTTTTCTTTTTTTTCTTTTGGTCACTTCATCTCCCCAAAAATTGGAATAAAAAGTGATCAAAATGTCACGGGTCAAAATGGCGCCAATGAAAACCACAGGAAACAACAGAAAAATAAAGAAGTTATTGGTCTCTGAAAATGGCGGCGCGAACAAGTACAAAGAAAACCTGGGAACCGTCCTGATCCGCAGAATCCAGAGAACGTCATTTATTCCGCATCCCCAGAAAAAAAAAATATGGCGCCGTTGTGGATACACCCCCCCCCCCTCCATCTCACTGGGGGACGCTGTGCATCAGGGCACGACCAGTGGTTCACATTTTTCCCAGGGGGATGGTTGCACCATTTGCCCAATTCACCCAGGGCACCACCAAGAAGATATTTCCATTATGGCGGCCATATTGGTTGTCACCCAGCTTTCCCAGTGTGAGCGCTCTCCTGTAGATCTACTGGTGTTCTCCGAGTCGCCACCATTCACACCCGCACATTACACAGTCCCGTCTGCTCCACCTTTCCTTCTCCGTCCTCCCAGAAATCATTCCCTATGGACGGTAACTCTCACTTCGCCCTATAGTCTCCTATGTAGTTCAATGGCCGCTATTGTTCTCTGGTATCAGCCGCTCCCCGTGATCTCCTGCTTCCTTTCCTCCGGGTTTGTTTGTTGTTTTTTTTTGTACATATTTTTGTAACGTGATGAAACGCGCTCACGCTATCAGGTGTAATAATCTGCAGGACGATTCACTGTGTATCTGTCAGGAGGTAGAGCAGCAATGTTCTGCAGATCTGTAGAGAAGTCGGTATGTAATAATCTGCAGGATATATCACTATGTATCAGGAGGTAGAGCAGCAATGTTCTGCAGATCTTAGAGAAAGTGGTGTAATAATCTGGGGGATATATCACATGTATCAGGAGGTAGGGGGAGCAAAGTTCTGCAGATTGGGAGAGGTCGAGGTGTAAAATCTGGAGGAAAATTCACTATTCAGGAGGGAGAGGAGGATGTTCTGCAGATTATAGAAAGTTTAGTTTGTAATAATTGCAGGATATATCACCATGTATCAGGAAGGTAGAGCGAAAGTTCTGCAGATCTGTGGAAGTCGGAGTGTAATAATCTGGAGGATATATCACTAGTTTTCAGAAATAGAGAAACGATGTTTCGCAGATCTGTAGAGAGGTCAGGTGTAATAATCTGCAGGATTCTTATTTAACTACGGTCTTTTCAGTCAAAAGGAGGGTTTATCTCAGGCGTTTTTTGGAGCGATGTTCTGCAGATCTGTAGAGAGGTCAGCGGTGTAATAATCTGCAGGATATTTCACTATGTAGCTGTCAGGAGGACGAGGAGCGATGTTCTGCAGATCTGTAGAGAGGTCAGAGGTGTAACAATCTGCAGGATATATCACTATCAGGATGAAGAGGAGTGATGTTCTGCAGAAATATAGCAAAGTCAGTTGTGTAATAATCTGCAGGATATATCACTATGTATCAGAAGGTAGAGGGGACAGAGCGATATTCTGCAGGATATATCATTGTTGTATCTGTTAGTATTGGACATAACAACCCCTCACCTCCCCAACAAGCCTCGCTGGTCCCAGGAGCTTGCACTCTCCCCGTCTCACCTCCCTCCTGTGGCTCCGGGTTCTGCAGAGCTTTCCACACGTCCTCAATGCAGAGCAATCCCGCGGGGACCTACAGACACAAACTGGTTTTTCAACATCCTAAAAAAGAGAGTTATGCAGCGAGTAACCCCACACGGATCACCGCCCCCCACTCCTCAATGAGGGCTCTGTCAGCCGCCCCCTGAGCATACACCACTGCCTGCGATTGTCACATACACCGAGTATAGTGTGTGTGTGTGTGTATATATATATATATATATATATATATATATAATATACATATATATATATATATAGTGTAAGCGACACAATCTGCACCACAAACCGGCAGATTATATGTGTCTGCAACAGTATAACAATCTGTATCACATCCGCACCGTGACGGATTAGGAGTGTGAGTGACACAATGTATCGTATATACACCTATAGATTATAAGGGAAGCTCATCTGTATCCTACAGAGTGTACAGTCTATAATGTGCATATGATTGTATAACACTCTATTCTGTATTGTAACATAATCTGTGTGTGCGTCTACTAGAGAGTGTTACACAGATTATAATCTGAATCTGTAGGGCTATGATTCACATTGTGTCAGACACTCCTACAGTGTAAACTGCATTGCTTTTATAATCTATAAGTATGTCAATGACGCAATATGTATCCGGAAGGGCTCGTTCACACGGCTTATTCGGATGAGGTTTTCAGAGGGTTTCCTCGCCCAAAACGCTTCCAAAACGCCCCCGGTTCATTTAATTGATTCCTATGTAAAACCTCGTTGTAGTTCACACATGACGAGGTTTTTATGTGCTTCTTTGGAAGCAATGAAAAAGTAGTGTCTTTTGTCCTGGCTATTCATTTGTATGGGTGAAACCTCGTCCAAAACCTCATCCAAAACCTGATCAAAACCTCATCCAAAACCTGATCAAAACCTCATCCAAAACCTGATCAAAACCTCATCCAAAACCTGATCAAAACCTCATCCAAAACCTCGCCGAGAAACGCCTCTAACCTCTTCTGAAGAAGCGTGTTGTTTCAGGTGAGGTTTTGGGTGCGGAAACGCTTCAAAAACCTCGTCCAAATAAGCCGTGTGAACATGGCCTAATAGGGTATGTTCACACAATGTTTTGGATCCGTTTTTTTGATCCTTTTTTTTTTTTTTTAACAGAAGAGAAACTGCATAAAAAAAATGTATCCAAAAACACAGCAGCTGGTGCTTTTTTTGGTTGAGTTTTACCCGCGTTTTTTGGATGCGTTTTTCAATGCCTTTTCTTTCAAATCAATTATCTATTAATTTAACCTATTTCATGACCAAATACACCCTTTTGATAATTATTAATTTACAATTATTTAGCCTAAACCTACCCCTACCCCTGACCCTACCCCTAACCTAACCCTGCCCCTGACCTAACCCTACCCCTAACCTAACCCTACCCTAACCCTAAGTGTACCCTAACCTAACCCTACCCCTAATCCTACCCTAACACTACCCCTAAATAATGATTAATTATATATATATATATATATATATAAATATATTATATATATAATATTATATATAATATATATATAATAATTTTTTTTTTTTTTTTTTATACACAGACATTAAAATTTTAATCCAATGCGTTTTTCAGATCCGCTTTTAGCATCAAAAGCGCATCCAAAACGTACCCAAAAGTGTGTTGCTTTTTTGGATCCGTTTTTCAGGCTCCCAAAACGCGCTCCATTGTTTCCGATTGGGATTTCTCTTGCGTAAAACGCAATCCGAAATGACACGTCAATTCTTAAAACGAATCCGAAAAGCGCAGCGTAAAGAAGCAAGTAAACGTGCAGCGGCGATCACACGTCAATCACACTGCACATTGCTGGATACGTTTTTGGATCCACTTTGCTTGAGAAAAACGGATCTGAAAAGCACTGTGTGAACATCCCCTTACAGATTCAGATTATAACTCTCTGCAGTACACACACGGACAGATTATGAGCACAATACAGAACTAGAGTGTATGACAATCCTACACACACTTATAGATTATAAGAATATACTGTGTGTGTGGGACACAGATTGTCATAGATTTATAATCTGTACCCTGTGTATGATTCACATTGCTCCACACACAGTAGCATTTGTATAATCTATCAGTATGACCGGCTTTATCAGACACACACAGGTTAGGAGAGTGCATTCAGATTAGAAGAGTTGGAGAATGTGTATCGTGCATTTACAGATTAGGAGTGTGCAGCGCAGATTATGCTACAGGTTGCAGTTTTATGCACAATTTGTATCAAACACTATTGAGCCGCTCACCGGCTTCATTACACACTTACATAATCCACTCCTTACACTCACATAATCCACTCATTACACTCACATAATCCACTCATTACACTCACATAATCCACTCATTACACTCACATAATCCACTCATTGCACTCACATAATCCACTCATTGCACTCACATAATCCACTCATTACACTCACATAATCCACTCATTGCACTCACATAATCCACTCATTACACTCACATAATCCACTCATTGCACTCACACAATCCACTCATTGCACTCACACAATCCACTCATTGCACTCACACAATCCACTCATTACACTCACACAATCCACTCATTACACTCACATAATCCACTCCTTACACACACATAATCCACTCATTACACTCACATAATCCACTCATTACACTCACATAATCCACTCATTACACTCACATAATCCACTCATTGCACTCACATAATCCACTCATTACACTCACACAATCCACTCATTACACTCACACAATCCACTTTATTGACTCACACAACCACTCATTAACACTCACATAATCCATCATTACACTCACATAATCCTTTATTACACTCACATAATCCATCAGTACACACACAAAATCCACTCATTACACTCACAAACTCCACTCATTACACTCACATAATCCACTCATTACACTCACATAATCCACTCATTACACTCACATAATCCACTCATTGCACTCACACAATCCACTCATTACACTCACATAATCCACTCATTACACTCACATAATCCACTCATTGCACTCACATAATCCACTCATTGCACTCACATAATCCACTCATTACACTCACATAATCCACTCATTACACTCACATAATCCACTCATTACACTCACATAATCCACTCATTGCACTCACATAATCCACTCATTGCACTCACATAATCCACTCATTTCACTCACATATTCCTCTCATTACACTCACATAATCCACTCATTGCACTCACACAATCCACTCATTACACTCACATAATCCACTCATTACACTCACATAATCCACTCATTGCACTCACATAATCCACTCATTACACTCACATAATCCACTCATTGCACTCACACAATCCACTCATTACACTCACATAATCCACTCATTACACTCACATAATCCACTCATTACACTCACACAATCCACTCATTACACTCACACAATCCACTCATTACACTCACACAGTCCCCGCATTACACTCACATAATCCACGCATTACACTCACATAATCCACTCATTACACTCACATAATCCACTCATTACACTCACATAATCCACGCATTACACTCACATAATCCACTCATTGCACTCACATAATCCACTCATTACACTCACATAATCCACTCATTACACTCACACAATCCACTCATTACACTCACACAATCCACTCATTGCACTCACATAATCCACTCATTACACTCACATAATCCACTCATTACACTCACATAATCCACTCATTACACTCACATAATCCACTCAGTACACTCACATAAAACCACTCCTTAACCCCACATAATCCACTCATTACACTTACATAATCCACTCATTACACTCACATAATCCACTCATTGCACTCACATAATCCACTCATTGCACTCACATAATCCACTCATTGCACTCACATAATCCACTCCTTACACTCACATAGTCCCCGCGTTACACTCACATAATCCACGCGTTACACTCACATAATCCACTCGTTACACTCACATAATCCACGCGTTACACTCACATAATCCACTCGTTACACTCACATAATCCACTCGTTACACTCACATAATCCACTCGTTACACTCACATAATCCACGCGTTACACTCACATAGTCCACGCGTTACACTCACATAGTCCACGCGTTACACTCACATAGTCCACGCGTTAAACTCACATAGTCCACTCATTACACTCACATAATCCACTCCTTACACTCACATAATCCACTCATTACACTCACATAATCCACTCATTACACTCACATAATCCACTCATTACACTCACATAATCCACTCATTACACTCACATAGTCCACGCATTACACTCACATAGTCCACTCATTACACTCACATAGTCCACTCATTACACTCACATAGTCCACTCATTACACACACATAATCCACTCCTTACACTCACATAATCCACTCATTACACTCACATAGTCCACTCATTACACTCACATAATCCACTCATTACACTCACATAATCCACTCATTACACTCACATAATCCACTCATTACACTCACATAGTCCACTCATTACACTCACATAGTCCACTCCATTACACACACATAATCCACTCCTTACACTCACAAAAATCCACTCATTACACTCACCCTAGTCCACGGGATTACACTCACATAGTCCACTCCTTACACTCACATAATCCCTCATTACACTCACAATAATCCACTCATTTCACACACATAATCCACTCATTTACACTCACAAATCCACTCATTACACTCACATAGTCCCCCCCATTACACTCACATAATCCACATCTTGCACTCACATAATCCACTCATTACACTCACAAATCCACTCATTACACCCCACATAGTCCACGCATTACCCCTCCCCATATCCACGCATTACACTCACATAGTCCACTCCTTACACTCACATAATCCACTCATTACACTCACATAATCCACTCATTACACTCACATAATCCACTCATTGCACTCACATAATCCACCTCATTACACCACATAATCCACTCATTCACTCACATAATCCACTCATTAAAAACTCACATAGTCCACGCATTACACTCACTTAGTCCACTCATTACCCCTACACATAATCCACTCATTGCAACACATAATCCATCCTTACACAACACAATAATCCACTTCATTGCACCCAACACATAATCCACTCATTACACTCACATAATCCACTCATTAACTCAACATAGTCCTACTTTTACACTCACATAATCCACGCATTACACTCACATAATCCACTCATTGCACACACATAATCCACTCATTACACACACATAATCCACTCATTACACTCACATAGTCCCCGCATTACACTCACATAGTCCCCGCATTACACTCACATAGTCCACGCATTACACTCACATAGTCCACGCATTACACTCACATAGTCCACTCATTACACACACATAATCCACTCATTACACTCACATAATCCACTCCTTACACACACATAATCCACTCATTGCACTCACATAATCCACTCATTGCACTCACATAATCCACGCATTGCACTCACATAATCCACGCATTGCACTCACATAATCCACGCATTGCACTCACAGAATCCACTCATTACACTCACATAAAACCACTCATTACACTCACATAATCCACTCATTACACTCACATAATCCCCTCATGCCCCTCACATAATCCACTCATTGCACTCACATAATCCACCATTGCACTCACATAATCCCCCTCATTACACTCACCAAAACCCTCATTGCACTCACATAATCAACTCATTACACTCACATAATCCCCTCATTACACTCACATAATCCACTCATTTCACTCACATAATCCACTTTTACATCACATAATCCACCCTAACTCACATAACCACTCCCTTTCCTCACATAATCCACTCCTTACACTCACATAATCCACTCATTACACTCACATAATCCACTCATTACACTCACATAATCCACTCATTACACTCACATAATCCACTCATTGCACTCACATAATCCACTCATTGCACTCACATAATCCACTCATTACACTCACATAATCCACTCATTACACACATATCCATCATTTAACATCACATAATCCACTCATTGCACTCACATAAACTCATTCAAACTAATCCACTCCTTACACTCACATAATCCACTCATTGCACCCCACAATCCCCTCATACACTCACATAATCCATCTTACACTCCATAATCACTCCTTACATCACATAATCCACTCATTTCACTACATAATCCACTCATTGCACTCACATAATCCACTATTACACTCACAAATCCCTCATTACACTCACATAATCCACTCCTTACCTCACAATCCACTCTTCACTCACATAATCCACTCATTACACTCACATTATCACCATTTCACTCACATAATCCATCCCTTCACCCACATAATCCACTCATTACACTTACATAATCCACGCATGCACTACATAACCACTATTCATCACATAATCCACTCATTGCATCACATAATCCACTCATTGCACTCACATAATCCACTCATTACACTCACATAGTCCACGCATTACACTCACATAGTCCACTCCTTACACTCACATAATCCACTCCTTACACTCACATAATCCACGCATTACACTCACATAATCCACTCATTACACTCACATAATCCACTCATTGCACTCACATAGTCCACTCATTACACTCACATAATCCACTCATTGCACTCACATAATCCACTCATTGCACTCACATAATCCACTCATTGCACTCACATAATCCACTCATTACACTCACATAATCCACTCATTGCACTCACATAATCCACTCATTACACTCACATAATCCACTCATTACACTCACATAATCCACTCATTACACTCACATAATCCACTCATTACACTCACATAATCCACTCATTACACTCACATAATCCACTCATTGCACTCACATAATCCACTCATTGCACTCACATAATCCACTCATTGCACTCACATAGTCCACGCATTACACTCACATAATCCACACATTGCACTCCCATAATCCACTCCTTACACTCACATAATCCACTCCTTGCACTCACATAATCCACGTCACCCGCACAAGGAGGGAGATTTACTAAGAGTGGCATAAATAAAGCAAAGCAGAGGCTGCGGCAGATGTGTCAGGGAGGCGCCGCCATCACCTCTTCACCAGTTTCACGCTGCGCACTCCAGAGGGGGCCACATGTATGAAACTATTTAGGTCTAAAACACAAATCTTTTGCCCAAAGTAACCAATGGGCAAAAAAGTGAGTGTAAGACCTAAACAGGTTCATACATGTGGCCCCCCCAGGAGTAAATCTGCTGCATTTTCCAACAGAAACAAACCTCTCTATATGTCCTAAACCCTAAAAACAAGTCTCCAGCAAGAAGCCAAAAGCGTCTAAAATCTGCTCCAACGCGCAGGACAGGCAAATATCCCTGCACAATCTGCCAGACACACAACGCGTCTCGAACAGACGCGCAGCACAATGCGCCAGGTACAGACGCGCCACACACAAATGTTTTACAAATACTCACAGCAGTTCTGCCGCACACTGCCCCCGCCACACAGCAGTTTTTGCCGCCCCACTGCCCCCCCGACCACACAGCATTTCTGCCGCACACTGCCCCGACCCCACAGCAGTTCTGCGCACACTGCCCCGACCACAAAAGCATTCTGCCGCACACTGCCCCGACCCAAAGCAGTTCTGCCGCACACTGCCCCCCCCAACACACACAGTTTTGCAGCACAGCGCCCCCGACCACACAGCAGTTCTTCAGCACACCGCCCCGACCACACAGCAGTTCTGCCGCCCACTGCCCCCTCCACACAGCAGTTCTGCAGCACACTGCCCCCACCACACAGCAGTTCTGCCGCACACTGCCCCCACCACACAGCAGTTCTGCCGCACACTGCCCCGACCACACAGCAGTTCTGCCGCACACTGCCCCCACCACACAGCAGTTCTGCCGCACACTGCCCCGACCACACAGCAGTTCTGCCGCACACCGCCCCGACCACACAGCAGTTCTGCCGCACACGCCCCCACCACACAGCAGTTCTGCCGCACACTGCCCCCACCACACAGCAGTTCTGCCGGGACACTGCCCCCACCAACACAGCAGTCCCTGCCGCACACTCCCCCCACCACACACAGCTTTCTGGGCCCCACACTGCCCCCACCACACAGCAGTTCTGCCGCACACTGCCCCCACCACACAAACAGTTCTGCAGCAACACTGCCCCCACCACACAGCAGTCCTCCGCACCCCTGGCCCCCGACCACAACAGCAGTTCTGCCGCACACTGCCCCCACCACACCCGCAGTTCTGCCGCACACTGCCCCGACCACACAAACAGTTCTTGCAGCACACTGCCCCCACACACACAGTTCTGCCGCACACTGCCCCACCACACAGCAGTTCTGCCGGGCCACACCTGCCCCACCACACAGCAGTCCTGCCCCCACACTGCCCCCTCCACACAGCAGTTCTGCCCCATCACTGCCCCCACCAACAAAAGCAGTTCTGCCGCACACTGCCCCGACCAACACAGCAGTTCTGGGCCCCACCAGTGCCCCCGACCACACAGCAGTTTGCCGCACACTGCCCCCGCCACACCCGCAGTTCTGCCGCACACTGCCCCCCACCACACAGCAGTTCTGCCGCACACTGCCCCGACCACACAGCAGTTCTGCCGCACACTGCCCCCGCCACACAGCAGTTCTGCCGCACACTGCCCCCGCCACACAGCAGTTCTGCCGCACACTGCCCCGACCACACAGCAGTTCTGCCCCACACCCGCCCCCACCACACAGCAGTTCTGCCGCACACAGCCCCGACCACACAGCATTCTGCCGCACACTGCCCCCACCACACAGCATTCTGCCGCACACTGCCCCACCACACAGCAGTTCTGCAGCACACCGCCCCCACCACACAGCAGTTCTGCCGCACACTGCCCCGACCACACAGCAGTTCTGCCGCACACTGCCCCCGCCACACAGCAGTTCTGCAGCACACTGCCCCCCCACCCCACACGTTTTTGCCGCACACTGCCCCACCACACAGCAGTTCTGCCCACATGCCCCACCCCACAGCATTTTGCCCACATGCCCCCCACAAGCAGTTCTGCCGCACATGCCCCACCACCAATTCTGGCCCCCCTGCCCCCCCAAAAAAGGTTCTTGCAGCACATGCCCCCCCACACACATTCTGCCGCACATTTTTCCCCAACCACACACATTCTGCCGACACTCCGCACTCTCACTCCGGGGTCCCCCTCGCCCAATCTGAAATTGGGCACGCTGCAAACCCCACCCGAGGGGTCCGGACGGGCACACGAGTGTAGGGGAGGGTGACTTTTTTAAACTCCCCCCCCTAATCTCAGCTCCCTTATCTCCTGTGCACACAGCCCCCCCTCCTAATACACAGGACCCCGCCCCTCCTAATACACAGCACCCTGCCCCCTCCTAATACCCCGGACCCTGCCCCCTCCTAATACACCGCACCCTGCCCCCTCCTAATACACAGCACCCTGCCCCCTCCTAATACCCCGCCCCTCCTAATACACAGCACCCTGCCCCTCCTAATACACAGCACCCTGCCCCTCCTAATACCCAGCACCCTGCCCCTCCTAATACACGGGACCCTGCCCCTCCTAATACACAGCACCCTGCCCCCTCCTAATACACAGCACCCTGCCCCTCCTAATACACAGCACCCTGCCCCCTCCTAATACACAGCACCCTGCCCCCTCCTAATACACAGCACCCTGCCCCTCCTAATACACAGGACACTGCCCCCTCCTAATACCCAGGACCCTGCCCCCTCCTAATACACAGCACCCTGCCCCCTCCTAATACACAGCACCCTGCCCCCTCCTAATACCCGGGACCCCGCCCCCTCCTAATACACAGGACCCTCCCCTCAAATCCCCCGGGGCCCCCGCCCCCCCCCAATACCCCGGACCCCGCCCCCACCAAATACACAGCACCCTTTTTCCCCCCCCTTAAAACACGCACCCGCCCCCTCCTAATACACAGCACCCCGCCCCTCCTAATACCCAGGACCCCGCCCCCTCCTAATACACAGCACCCTGCCCCTCCTAATACACAGCACCCTGCCCCTCCTAATACACAGCACCCTGCCCCCTCCTAATACACAGCACCCTGCCCCTCCTAATACCCAGGACCCTGCCCCCTCCTAATACACAGCACCCTGCCCCTCCTAATACCCAGCACCCTGCCCCCTCCTAATACACAGCACCCTGCCCCCCTCCTAATACACACCCTCCCCCCTTAAACACACCCTGCCCCCCTCCTAA